>PNEQ01075370.1:0-45925 GCA_003012365.1 Medauroidea extradentata
CTTAAATGTTTTCTCTCTAAGCGGACACCGTTTGAAATACTTCAGGCTATCCGGGCAAGTAAAACAACAGGGAAGTATTTCTAATTTCTAAAGGACTTGTCAAAGTCATTGCTCGCCGAAATCAGCTGCCGCCGGTAACGGAAGGTAGCTGCAAGGAATAAACAGCACAACAGACGAGCAGAGAGAGAGAGAGAGAGTGCACCGTCACATTCTGCCGCCCCGAATAGGGACATCCTAACCTCAACAAAAAAATAATCTTCTAGACATTTCACAACAGACGAGCAGAGAGAGAGAGAGAGAGAGCGAGCCCCATCACATTCTGGCGTCCCTGGAACAGGGACGTCTAGACATCAACAACACGGCGATGTAGACGCACTAGAGCGTGCACCACTACACTAGGGATGAGAATAAGGGTTCAAATATGAATTATTTATAATAAAACCTAGAATGGTAGGTTTCTTTAATGTATTTAATTGATTTTTCAACAGTAGTCAACTAAAGTTTTTTGGTATTGTGAGTTACGAGACAAAATATTTCAAGTTATATACTTCTATGATACAACTTCATTTGATTATATTTTTTTGATAAAAAAATTACACCTATAGGTTTTGAAGAATTAACATTACATAATGGAGAACAGTCAGGATTCGGAAGGTAAACTTGAGAAATAGAGGAAAGAATACTTCTTGAATATATAAATTGTTTCTCAAGTGCATAATTATTTATGGACTTTGAGTTTTCGCGGGCAGCAGTTTGAGACCATGGGATTCTCTTAGTTTTTAACCTAACAAATTTTTTTACTTCCCATGCTATTTCTGAGAAGAATCGCCATTTCTAGTAGAAGTGAAGCAGCAAGTAAGTTCACTTTTTAAGCTTTGTGTTTGGCAATATGTGTTGTATTTTGGCTAGGTTATCGAACGGGTAAACTATGTTAAATTAACTCTTAAGCAGTTATTGTGTGTGCCTTTTCTTCTCGTAACTCTAACTTCATACTTGGCATAAAAGAATAACACACCAGAGTATGAAGCAAGTTAAGAAAGTTTTAAATTCTCATCATGAAAAGTTCTTGGGTGAAGACAGCTTGCGAACCTTTGATAAAAAAGGAACAGCTTCAAGGGGAAAGTGGTTATAAGTCAACAAAGAGAGATCATGCATGCAGACTTATGTGGTCCAATAGAGGAGACATCAATTGGATTTCCTTTTGTTGAAGGATGATTTCCTCACATTAGGTTTCTTATTTTATCAAACATAAACATGGAGTGACAGAAAAGTTGTAGACATTTCCAGTGATGGTCAAGAATCAAAAGGGTGACATCATCTTGATGTTGAAGATCGATTGCAGAACAGAGTTTATTTTAACTTATGTTGAAAGAGTGCTGTCAAATTTAGGCATAATCCATGAAAAATCCATACCTTACTGTCCCGAGCAGCAAAGTAAAATCGAACGAGAAATGAAGATGGCAATGGTGTCGACAAGAAAAATGATGATGGCAAAAGGACTGGTGAAATAGTTTTCGGCAGAGGCAGTAAATACAGCTTGAGTCTTGAACAGGACTGGAATAAGTACCGTAAAACGGGATGATTAGAACACAATTTTAAAGCTAAATTTTCGGTATTAAATCTGTTTTTAGGTAAGAAAGTTAAAACAGTTTACAAACAAAAAGTTTTATAGTAATTATAATTTTTCAAGCAAAAGGCATCAGCTTGTAATTAATTTCTAATTTTGTTTCTATTTACCCCAAAGTTTCTAATCACCCTTTTTTACGGTACATTGAAGGTAAGACTCCATGCAAGTTATGGTTTGTCAAAGGAATGTAACATAAAACAACTCACGACATTAAAAAAGATTGAACTTTGTTGCAATGTGATATTTGCTTCTTTGCACAATCAATCAGGCAAATTTTGACTTTATGTAAACATCCTGAATCAAAACAAGTGAGGGATAATAATGTAGATGAGACAAGTGAGGCAGAATATAAAGAACAGTTGTAAGGTTTTGAGGAAAATCCTAGGGTTGAAAGTGGGCAGTCAAGCACTGATGAAGAAGATGTCAAACCCTCCATGCAGCAGTCTCCGTGGCCAGAACAAAATTTAAATAAATAAATAAATAAATAAATAAATAAAAACTAATAAACTTGAAGATTTTGAAGTGTCTTTAATTTCTGTCAGAAGGCATGAAGATCCTGAAATACACAAAGAGGCACTCAGTAGTATTGAGCCTGAAAAATGGAAAACTGCCATTAATTAAGAGGTAAACATACGACTGGAAAATTATAGTTAGACTGAAGTGGAAAAGCCAGATAGTGCTCCTACTAATTATGCCAAATGGGTCCTCAAAACTGATGATGAGGGCAACAAAATATCTTACAAAGCCAGGTTAGATGCTAAAGGCTTTCAACAATTAGAAAGTTTTGATTTTATGAATACATATGCACCTGTAGCCAAACTTACATTACGAGTACTATTGACTACAGCAAATCAGTTGGGATCCAGATGCATGTTGCAGGAACATTTTTATATGGTGATATGTGAGATGCAAAGCAATGCTAGGGGCAGCACCATCGCACCATGCAGATGGCCGGAAAAGGTGATCGAAATGTATTTTCCGTATGCGTAGCAATGGAGACACGTATTTATTTTCAATTCAAAGACTCGTGTGTATTTAATGCAGGGTGTAGTTTACGTAAATAAAACTAACACTGATCACTAAAAACTATTTAATGCAAAACATGTAATAAATTGTTTAATATATTCCATAATATTTGTAGAAGTGTGTATTGAAAGAAATGCCAAATAAAGCTGCGTGAATTTAATTATTAATAAATGATACCATTATACCGAAAATACAATTTACAAGAAAAAAATGAAAACATAATCTTTTTGGCAAACCACAAAATTGAGTAAAATTTGTGTGTACCAAAACTGTCCGTTCAGAATGCTTATAGGTTAGGTCCTACATTTTGCTCGAAGGTTATTTCATGCTGTTACAACATATATTAATACTATAGTTATTGCAAGTACAATAATACTTTACATAAAAAGGGATATTATGAGCTTGTAATTTTCACGTTATCAGATGTTAACGTAACATTCTGCAAACATAGCTTCAGGAAAATTTTTGTAACACTCATTTGGTTAAAAAAAAAAAAAAAAATAACGATGAGAAATAAACACAAAAACGGAAAATTGTTTTAAATAAGTTTTGCATGCCAAGTTTATATTTTAATACTTACAACTGCATAGACACGTCTACTAATTTATCATTTCAACAATTTAAAATTAAGTAAATGGACGAGGTTAGGCCTAACTTTGTTAGGCCTCAATAAACCATCAACACTGAAAACAATGTGATTCAACTACAATTGATACGGAAATTCGAAAATAAAAGACAAAGAGTTTATACAAAGGTAGTTTAGAGAATGCTGTTTATATATGGATACAATTAGTTTGGCAGAAGTTATGACGTGTAAAAATGACAACACTCGTAACGATATGTTTACATTATTACCTCTCAACCATGCTCTTTATATGCATATAGAAACACATTTTTTTTTATAAAACTCTTGTATTTTTACAACGGAGTACAGTACTTTTGCCACCTAGTATTTATTTTTCAACATTAAATTGCTTCGTTACACACGTGTAAAACAGAGCGTCTGCGGTTCAAATCACCATTCCGAAGGTTTAAGTTCACCACCAGATGTCAGCCACTTTGCTTTGCATCTCCCATAGAGAATATTGTGTTCATGGCTGAAGGTGTTGAAATATCTCAAAAAGAATAAAGTCACCAAACTTAATAAATCAATATATGGTTTCAAGAAGTCTCCAAAAATGTGGAACAAAAAATTCAACAGTACTATGAAGAAACTTAGATTTCAGCAGGATACAGACAGCTACCTGTATCACAAAGTTTGTGACACAGGCAGCCTGTACATATTGCTCTACGTAAATGAAAAAACATCAGTAAAATAACTAAGTAGCGTCTTCAAAATGAAAAATTTGGGTCATGTTAACACCTACAGTATCTTGGAATATCAATTGATCATGACACAACAACTGGTATAATCAAGTTGAAACAAACATCTTACCTCAAAGATGTTCTCAAGAGATTTGGTATGAAGAATTGCATCCCACTATTAACACTCGTGGATCGAAACTTCAAAGTTTGTTTAAAGAATGCAAACATGTGAAATAAGACTCTTGAATCAGACTGCTGCAAATTAATAGGTTACTTGATGTACCGTAGTAAAATGTTGGGCTCAAGAACAGATCTGTGTTCGACAATTAGATTTTTAGGCAGATATCAGAGTCCAGCTAGTGAGGAACTGTGGACAGCATTGAAACGAGTCCTTCATTGCATCAAAGGTACCATCAGCTTGTGTTCGTTTTACAGAAGTCAAATGCCTGAGCTATGTGGTTTTGTGGATGCAAACTGGGCTCGAGCCTCACAAGACAGAAAATTGACAACAGGATATGTCTTGTTAGGAAATAGTACCCTGTCCTGGTTATTCAAGAAGCAATCATCAATCACTTTGTCTTCAACAAAAGCTGTCTTCAACAGAAACTGAGTATGTGATGGTGAGCACAACTGTTGCATAGGTCTGCGAGCTAAAGAAACTGTTCCAGGTTTTGCAGTTGTCTAGTGATCAACCAGTGAAGATGTTAGAAGACAATCAGACGGCAATCCATGTGGCCAACAATGCAGAAAATAGACTACTTAAACACGTTGATGTTTGTCATCATTTCAATAAAGAAAATGTAGAAAGACTAGTTGAACATCACTATGTTTGGTCAGAAGACCAGTTGGCTGATGTCTTAACAAAGGTGCTGCATCAAACTCTATTTGCCAAACTGAGGACAAGTCTTGGACTGATGTAGATTGTTGTATATTTCCATAATTGTTTTTATTGAAGGAAGGCATTGAACATCAACAAAAACTATCATATTCATTCATATGAGTTATAACATAATTTCTTGCATTGTTTGTTTCTCAAAATGGATGCTTAGATTTTTTCTTGCCTGTGAGAGGTGCAAAATATGGTGGGATAGTATTTGCAGCCATGCTATGTGGTGTAGATCTCCAATGACACAAAACTTCAATAAAAAAAAACTGTGTTTTTACTCAACGATTATCCATTACAAGTTAAACTAGGACGCCACAATTTTCCATACTTCCAGAAATATTTTGGGTGTGGTTCCAAACACTCAATATAAATAGAACAAAGCCATGTAAGCAGTATAATGCAACTATCCTTGCAACAACTCATGTTGTTATATTCACAGATGGCCACATACCGAACCAGCTGGCTGTGTGCACCCTCAATCACCCAAGCCTGCTCTCGAGGACTTCGCAGGTCCCAGCTCCTGATGTGGCTGTCATTGGCCGTCACAAACTGTGAGCAGTTCTGGTGTGGGTTCCACTTGCCCGTCGTGAACCTGGGCTGTCCTTTCCCTTCAAGCAGACCCGAGCACACTTCCTGTACCAAACATAATCACAAATAATACAACAAAAAATTACACAGCTGGTATGAATTCATTTTAAAATCAAACATGTCAAATTGACATTCCATCAAACATTCATATCACATAAAAATTTACTATAGGTAAGTGAAACAGAATATATGTACTACCTGTACTGATAGGCTTCATCAGTTATACTATGTTACCTTAGATCTTAACTATGGCATATATAATATTAAGCACAGTAGTAATATAAGTAAATGTACTGTAGAAATAGTAACAAACCTTAAATTGCCAAATTTTGTATAATAATTTTCTCCTTTAAATTTTCATAAAATAAAATTTTGACACAATAGCTATATCTATAACGGTGCTGTTGGTCATACATAAATATGTCTTTGCCTTGTTTAGGCCAGTCTATTTCCAGACAGTAATGTCTACATATTCATAAAATACAATTCTCCGCAATGCATTAAGAAGCAGTTTGTTTCATCTGATTTTAAATTTTAAAAAGACAAGTTACGCTGTCATACTGCACAACTTTCCAACACACCAGAGCTACATGTCAGTTAGCTACTGGTAGAAACCTTTCACTGACTAACCACAAACTTTAAGCAGTGCAAACCTTGCCATCACTTTCAGAGAGGTCCCATAGTACGAAATGGTTGTCAACAACGGACACAGCTCTGGAGCCATCGCTGGGGTGGAACGCTGTGATACTGACGTCTTGGCCGAATCTGGCTGTGTCCAGTAGCGTAACCTGTTCCAGTGGTGCTGGAGACTCGTCAGCATCAGGTTGCTGCGGGAACTGCCAGATGGCACTACACACACAACATGTGTTGTCATCTGTGCAAGGAATAAGAAGTGCTAAAATAAGAAGCAAGGCACTACAAATATTTTTACTTGATCTGCAATACGACACCACAACCTCGAGTTTATGATGGTAACAATTTTACAAGGTAATAATGCACAATATTCGAACTTATAAACTGTGTATTATCAGCAGTTTTGAATTAAGAAGGGTATCAACTCCCTCTCTTTCTTGCAATTAGCACAGATAATCAGGAGTTAACTCTGCAACTACAATGCTAATTTAATACAAAAAATTAATAAATATGTGACACTATCGACTCATTATGTCAGCAACATCAAAAAATAACAAGCTACAAATAAATGCTAAGAAACATAAACATTTTTATTCACTGTCTCATATTTCCACATGGAATTGATTGATGCTGAAAAATTATGAAAGGCAATGTTGCAGTCAGCAGTGTAACAACAAATACAGAAATATTTTAAAAATTAACAGGACAGCCATTTTAATCAAAATCATAGTGACGTAGTACTACAACTGACCAGGATTGTCTATAATCTGACAGTAGAACCCAGATTTTAAGAGTACTGGATTTTAGAAAGCAGCAATTTTACAAGGTCATTCTTAGGCACCATACGACCTTGTAATACAGGGGTTTTACTTACCAAGAACTCAACTTCCCACATGAGCAGACATGTATGTGCAGCTACTTGTCCTAGAAAAAGTCTATTCATGTGGGAGGTTACATCCCTAAGTGAGAAGAATCCTCTCGTCTTTAAACTACGATTGGTAGGTATGTTTGCAAACTCATTTGACACTAACCATAAAATTAAGAAGGTACAAACAAAACTGGCATGAATACCTATATGAAACGGAACTAGTATGATAGCGCTTTTCAAAAGTGTCTCAGATAATAATTACTGCACCCCTATCTTAAGCAGTATTTATGTAATGCAATATCCTATCTTGTGCGAAAACTCTCGTGTCAAAATATCAGAACAAAGTTGTTTGAAAACATTTCACACAGATATATTGTAGCAGGGTTCTACAAAAGTTTGACATAAACAGTAACACAATAAAAAGAATGAACAATTTTTTATACAGTTTTTTTAAAAAAAGGTGTTTAAATACCTCTTTATCTCTCCAAATTCCTCTTTGCATAGTTCAGTTATGATTTACTCCCATTTCTACAACTGGTAAACAGTTGATCACATGACCTACAAAGAACTATCAATAGAAAACCTTGTTTAAACAAAATACTGTGCCTCAATAGCCTCTTTGAAATGAAACACAGCACATAGCAAAGCAGGTCCCACTAACTGGTTTAAGGATCATGCATTATAAATACCTGCAAGCGTGTTGTAGCACGTGGCAATGATGCTTGCATCGTTTGGTGAAGCAGTAATTGACCAAATTTCTTCCTCACTGTGTTGGAAGATCTGAGTGTTCAGTGAACCATTCTCCTCATTGACCTCTACAATATGCACCTGGTTACTGGACAGTTTCAAGGACTGCGTCCCAATCATAAACCTCACTGCATCTGATTCTGCAAGCTGTGATGCAAGGCTTCTAGCCTGTGGGTAAAGGAAACCATTTGTACCTGACTTACGTTTCAAGGTAACCACCTCACCTTTATTTTAGATGGTTCATAAAAATTATAATGTATGGTACCATACGTAGTATTAAACAAAAAACATTGTCAATTAAATTGAATTATGTTTGCTGTAGTAAATTAACGAAACACTGAAGGTGTAGACTATTAATATGGGCCTATAGTTACATGGATAAAAAAGATACTAATCACTAACTAACACTTGATTCTGGATTAAGCTCATTAGGCTACTTACTGTAGAACTGTATATTTACAACACACTAGCTCAATACAAATTTTTGAAATGTTTGCTTTGTAAAGTACTGAACAGTAATTGCTCTGTTTCAAAATTTTTAAGATTGAGTAATATTTCAAAATTTAAATTACTGGTGCTCTATTCCAAAGAACAAATGAAATAAACTTAAATATTACGTATAGTTAATTAAAAATAATAGTAGAAATAAGTAATAAGAAAAAAACCAAACAACAATCACTATTGCTGACGAGAGCAAGAAATGTTGGTGCAAGGGTGCAACAACAGCGAGAATGGGGGGGCAAGGTTATTTTGCCTCCTCTATGAAATCTTGAAGTATGGGCAAATAGGGGCAAAGAAAGTGCTGTACAAGTCAGATAAATAATTTTGTAAGTACAGTACTACAAATATCCTGTAGCATACAGGCCACATGTTTATAAGATGAACATAGTATGATGTACGTTCACAAGTGCGAACACATGTGTTCCCATCCTCATCAACACATACTAGTTCAGAAACATGAGGACGAACATGTTTCGTCTCAACTTTTGAAAACGGGACCTATATTTTTGTGCGCATGACTTTACATTCCTCAGCGACAAGGAGACAACTATTTTCCACCCTACCCCTTGATTTCCTTTTCCAGGAAAGGACGGATCCAGCCCTTCCGAATTTAACCCATCCTTGTCAGGGAAAATCCCATCAGTCATGCACCTTACTTCTGGATTTTCTTTACATCCACATCTAGACAGAATCAGTTTCTGTCAAAACTGAGAGCATGTAAGATGAAAACGTGTTCTCATTGCAGAAAAATGAGGTCAAGGGAAAATGGTTTGAATCTCTGAAGTGTGCAATTGGAGAAGTTGAGAACAGGTTCAAACAACCAGCATTTGAGAAATACTGTAACAATGAAATGGCTTCTTGTTCAGTATATTGCAGAATGGAGTGAAGAAGTCACTGTGGCTCACGTGAACATAATTTTGACATTACCAAATTAAGTCGTCAGCAGGAAATGTTACATGAACTTTATCCAGGTCGCAGTACTGTGGAAGCCATAGCATCAAGGTTTAAAGAAATGCAAAACCGAATAACGCTGTTTGTTCGCAGATGCTCAGAATTAATTGATTGCTCCTGGTTATTCCTGCCACATCTGCTACTGATGAAGTATTACTTTCAGTGCTTCAGAGACTGAAGAATTATTTACGAACTGCAATGTCTCAAGAGTGACTAGAACATTTTGAGTATATTAAATTGCTTTAAGGAAATGGTGGATCCAATTGACACCGTCTTATGTCGGAGTTTGTAAGTATAAATAATTATCATCTGCAACTGTTCGGCAAAGTTTACTTTTGGTGTATCTAAAGGAAATTGTGACATTCTGTCTGTACTGTATCTTGTTGCCTAGATTGAAATAAATGTCCTAACAAGAAACATGACTAAATTTTGAATTTGAGTTTTGAACTTTTAATTTTGTATATTTGATGAGCATGTTATAAATTAAATATTAATATACTGAACACACTTTTAATTTAACATAACACATATCAGTCAGATATAACTTATGTTAATATAATTATACATTTATAAATAATGTGCACAGTGCAAATAATATAGGTAGTGCCTACCTTTTAAATAATTGATGTTCACGTTTCATTGAGGATTGCATTAAAAAGCTTCTCTCATAGTAACAAGTTGTATGCATGTTGTAAAATATTATTTTCTCATCTAGGTGCTTCACATGATTCATTCGCTAATTACTTTAAAACTGTTCATACCAAAATATAAAGTTCACAGCTACTAAAAGGCGTATCTTACTCATTAGGATCGAGAGCTGAACATAAGTAATTTAAATTGTTTTAAAACAACATGGAAATGTAGCTACTGATTACCTATGTTAAGTTATTTATGAGGCATGTAGGCTGCTTGTTTCATTGAATTATTAATAATTTGTTGTATTCTCTTTACAATGCATAAAGTCTCAGACTTACATAATTCTAAAGTTTTTATGGTACTTGTAAATAAATAAATTTGCTACTCTGTGTTGGTGTTGAAAGTGAATAGAATATACAGGTACTTAATCATTTTTAGTTTTGAGCTACCCCTATCCATTTTTTATTGCTATCAAAATCTTTTTAACTTTTATTATTTACTAAAATAATTATCTTAAAAATATAAAAGTATTAGCAGTATAATAAATTTCTAGTTATGAAGTCTGCTTAAATAACACCATTTTGCACCTTAAAATATAAATTTTCTCAGGGGAGGATCCCCAGACCCCCCCTCCTTTTAATAGGGGGGATTGGTGTTTCTTTATAAAATTGTATATTGTCCCCTCCCCTTTGCAAATTTTAATTGTTGCAGACCTGTGTTGGTGCATGGTAATGATTATGAAATAAATAGTTTAGGCTGAGTTTCAGCTATGACAGCCTCACTGTGAAATTTAATGAATCCTGTCTTGTACACTACAAGGTTCACATCAAACTTTCTCTGCTTTACATTTCCTCTGTCTGTTCAATCTATATTTATGGATATGGGCTGTACAGCAGATGTTGAAGCTGGCCTGCTAGTTAACTAATTTGTGGACATTAACATTTTACATTCTTGCATTCTGTCAATGCTCCAATTTCATAAGCTAAGTTAACAAGAAATTTCCACTCCATATGGCGCAGGGAGAAGACGATCCAGTTTATCTATTAATCCAGCCTAGAAGTTCCTTTAACTTAAGTTAAAGTACCTGCCTCCTCCACCCGTTTTCTAAGCAGTGGAAATCAGCCATAAATACTGCTTGATATATACACATTTCAGAGACATGTAACTATATAACATAAATTCCAGCTATATATTTGTACCTTTTTATCATAATGTGGGAGGGCTGTTATAAGCTTGCTGCTCTGCCACAACAACTGCAGCTGTCTATATGTTAAATATAAACACGTTCAGCTTATACCAACATGTTGCTTAAAAATACTTGGACCTACTTTATGCTCCGTATTTTTCACAAATGTTACAATAAATAATTGTACGTAGGTATTCACTCTGTATCATGATGGAAACGGTGGGTTCGAACATCAGCGTACCGATAACTGACCCGTCAAGTGTTGGAGTTGGAAAATTGTGTCCAAATTCTTCCCTAACAGGCTTTCTGCCCTAGAAAATTGCATGAAGGTAGGGACGTAACTTTGTCAACGTCCAAAATCACAGCTAGAGTTCGAAAGCAGCCTTATAATAAGCCATTCAAACAAGGGTATGACCAATGTCCTATAAAAAAAATATTCTTTACTATGCAATTTGTTTTTGAAACTGTAAAAAGAATAAAGTTATTCAGCATACAGTGAAGGTAGGGCAGTCCAGAGGAAGGGGAGAAACTGGAAGAATACACATGGCAGAACAGGTGGAGGCTGGCAGTAAGATTCAGGGCAGAGGAGATGTTGGCAAGCAGTGGTCGGATGTTAGGAGGGTCGGGGGGTGAGGGAGAACCAAAGATGATCTTAGGCAGTGTGATTATTAAGGTGGTGGTGTTCAAGATGGGCGTCAGGAGGAGAGGACAGGCAAACAGAACAGTAGTTAAAGGGGCAAAGATAAAGGATCTAGGTGAAAGGGTGAATTATATGGGAAGCAACAAAGTCAAGGTGGTAACAATGCATGTGATGAGAAACAACAGTGCTCATAAGAGTTGTTGAAAAGTCCTTGCAGGGTTTGCTTAGCATGGTGAAGAAGAAATTCCCGACCAGAAATCTGGAGGACCACCACATTCACAGAGACGTTAGCAGGAAGTGGACAGAATTCAAGAGTTTAGGAAGGGACACGGTGCACTTGGAGGAACAGGGAAAGTGGACTTCAGTTGATTTGTTAAGTAGGAAACAGCTGGGTTGTTACCAGCTATAGTTAAGATTGAGCAAGGACAGAAATTGCAATCAGCAAGAAACCAGTAATGATAGGAGTTCTGAAGTAGAGCAGACTGCATGAGATAGCAAGTGGAGAGGCATAGGATAATATTGTGGCACACAATGTTGGATTAAATATCAGAATAATGTCGAGTGTATATGACTACTTGGATAGTTTCTGGGGTATAGTTGAATGTAGTAAGTTAGTAGCAGTATATAAGTTGCTGAATGAGAAAGTGCTTAGTATGTAGTGAATGTAAGCAGGATAAATTTATAATCTTTTAGAAGAGATAGAGAAGGAAGGAAGAAGGAATAATGGTGTGCGTAAAGAATGGTTTAGTGAAAAAATATGAGGTAATTAAAGTAAAAGCAAAGGGATTGGTAGAAATATCACACTACTGGCAGCATATAAGCCAACAGGACATGGTAGCATCTAACTGAGGTAATAACGGACAGGATTAACAGAGAGAATGGCAGTGCAGTTTCTGAAAAGAGGTTTGGTGCAGAGAGTAGATCTCCTGGTTTGGTTAATTCATACTAAATAATCTGGTACTGGAATCTCATAATTTCGGTACCGAACATGTGGTATGTAGATCTGACTTACAGTGTCGTATATAACAAAGAAAACTGCAGTACCGTAGTTTCGGGAACTAGTGTTCTTTATTTATAGCCATTGTACGATACTATTCACTACACAGTACCGTATTATTCACGCATCGTACGAACGTAGCCTGAACTTGGCCGAACACAACCGATTGTAGTTGTTTTCCTGGTTAAATGGCCGTCGTGACTCCTGCAAACTAAACTCACGAGATTGTTTTAATTTGTAGTGGCTTTCCAGTTTACCGTTTCCGTGTAGTAATTGGTCAAGAACACGCATAATATCTTGTGAACGGAAATAAGCTATCGTTTAATTCTTATTTTTCCAGCAAATGTTGAAGTGCACGTCGTAGTTGCGTACCGTGTTTGTAAACATGGTTTTTGCCAAGCTTAAATGTATCATTTGGTTATTGTGGCGGCGTATTTTAGTGCCGGTACTAGTATCGACGTCGCATATTTAATAGTCGTAAAACGTAGGAATATTGTAACTTTCATATCCGGGAAATACAACTTTGCAGTTTTTACAATTACGTTTTTATATGCAGTAGTTGCCAAATCGTGCGGATGTTAAAAACTTTTAAAAATTTAAAGTATGTGGTATTAATATTGTATCACATATGCAAGTTCAACGATGTATGATTTATTTCTCAAAACCACAATATTTGCAGTGTCGGAGAGTTGTGAATAGATGTGCGAAGTGTGATGATGTAACCTAATAATTTGCTCTCTAAGTCAAGAATTTAGGGAACTGTGAAAGAGAATTTAAAAGCTGCGTTACCAGAAATCGTAAAGTAGGGGTCTATCTATTGGTGTATTAAAATCGGTAAAGTTTGTAAACTTGCAGAAACCAAAACTACCTACTAGGTTTGTTTATATTTGTATGAATATTAAAATTATGAAAAATATGTATGCTGGTACAACAAAGTAAGCCTACTGTAAAATACATTCAGTTATTTCCCTGTTAAGTTTGTTTTCTTTACAATTGCCCTAGGGAGGCTATGTAATTTTAGCCATGAACGCAACATATGAATAGTTAGTACATAGTAAAATTTTTAGCTAATTTTATTAATTATCCAGCATGTTCCATATTTATTTTGCATACAACATTGTGACATATTCACTGGTAGAATTTAATTTAAAAAACTGCCAAAGTGTTTTAGTTCGATGGCATTTACATATACACAACACGTGAAATGCCGCGACTCGTTTACGCACAATTTTACTCATTTTGAAGTTCGTTTTAGCATCAGTCGTAACTAAATATTAAATATTCTACAGGTAAAAATATTATTAAGTTTTAATATTTTTGGCCAAGGGAGTGCGAATATTTTAAAGGAACAAAGACGACATCTTTTAAGCTGGAGGCGAGGGAGTCTTCCCAGGGAAATTTTTGGTTTTAATATTCCAAAATAGTGCAATTTTTTCAGTTCTCACTAACAATTTTTGTGGCTAAAGCAAGGAGTGCTAGAGTCATCCATAGGGAAAATTTGGATTTCAGTGTATAAATTGTGTTATTTTAGCAGTTGTTAACATAAATTAATTTAATTTCAATTATTTTTAGCTAGGGTACATCAATCTCCCTTAGCCATGCGTGCACTCTAATAATTTTTAAAATGCCTCGTCGCAGCACACAAAACAATCTCTGTAATCCTTTGAAACAAAATTGTGATAATTCTTTATTGTTAACAGGTATGCCGAAATAAATACATATCCTGAAAATGTTAAAAGTATTTTCTGAACATTAATTTAAGCAATAGGCAGAATATTTTAAAAGGAACTTAGTGTTTGACAAAGTGACAAATTATTTTTGTTTCCAGAGAAAAGTTGTCATGGCGGGAGATATTTAAAAAAAATGGCAAATTTTACAATTTTGCTCTCTGAAGGTGATACTGTATGTTGATTGGTACTTTCTGGCTTAAAAATAAAAACATTGATGATTCTACCATTTCTATCCTCAGAGGTAAGTCAATTCAGTCAAACAATATTGTGCACTGCTTTGTAATGGTACTCTTTTTAACACAATGTAACATAACATCTATGTGTTACAGGTTATTGTTAAAGATATTTTATTGTCTTTACTTTCTGAAAAAAACACGTCAACATTCAAGTTGAACTGTTCTATGGAATTATATACGTTAAATTTTTTTTATTTACATCTTCGTGGTTTATGCTATGGTCAGAATAGTAGTAAGTATTTTTAATAATATTATGATTATGTAAGTTTAGACTCTTACTAGTGATACGAGGTTTTGTTTAATCAGATCTTATCTTTAACCTTGATCAGTCATTTTTCCAAGTAGGAAATACATTAGATATTTTGTTAGTAATAACATTGCATTTTGCACAAGTAACAAATGTAGATCGCCCTAAACTACACTGCTGTTAGGAATATATACTAAGGACTGAATAAAAAAAAGTTCGATTCCAATGGTTGGAGAGGAAGGAAGTGAGGGATCTGAGAACCAACTTCGTCAACCCAAACCAGGAAGGAAGACCTCACTAGTACTTCGACAGAATTCATACCAGTACCATGATGGGAACTTACTTCGTGGATAACCGTCTCTAGAGAGCCAAGGACGTAATTTTCGTCCATCCAGAAGACCTATGAAAGGCTTGGATTGCGGCAGTAAAACGTGACATGACCGATGGAAAACCATTGAATAAATAAAAACATGCGTGTTCATCAAGGTTCCTATCTACTTGCATTCATAATGTATTACAGCGTGTTGCGTTTAGTAATTTTTGTGAGGAAACTACTCAATGCGCATTACATATGTATGTCTACGAAAATAATACACACTTCATAAAATGTTCTATCAGTTTAAAAAATAGGATAGCTTATTAGAAATTTGATTTTCGAGCCCCTAAAGATGGCTTAAAACACCCTTTTCAGACTACCGTATCTAGGGAGATACTGACCGGATTCGAAATACACCATGATAAAAATATGCGTTAGACTTTAAACTATATTTTCCACAAATAAAATTACTTGGTCATTGCTTAAAGTCCCATGGGAATAAAAATAATAGTAAAGCTCTAAACGCCAGTTGCATGGCCGGTGCTTGGAGATGATACTGCGTTACATACGGCGGCCGCCGATGCCCTTATTGCTCTATCTTTTTGTGCCTCACACACAATCGCAGCCCACCAAGAACCTTAACAGTACACCTACAAGAGACCCGGATAGTCCAGGTTACATACAAACACTTTTACATGACACCAAGTGTAGATCATGAGCAGAATGATGTGGCAGGAAAGATTGCAGTTAGATACAAAAAAGGTATACTTTGACACAGCGAGAACAAAATAGACAGTCGTTTTATACCAAAATTTAATCTTCAGTCTAATAAAAGTCATGCTGTACAAACCGATTCTAGTTTGTAAAAGTTAAACGAAAGAAATCTCAGTGTTTTGTATCGCAACTTAAAAAGTAACTGATGTTAAAATTCAGACTAATATTTCGTGAAATGAAAATAAGCATACTATGGCGGTCAAATTATTTAAACGAGACTGTAGTGTTGAAATTATTTTTGTTGCTATCAATCATCGCCTCTTGCACATTGTTGGCATAAAACTAGCAGTGTTTAGTCATATTAGCTTTGTTGCTTCCTGTTAATCATAAGTGTTTTAGGTGGAAAAGTTAGAAATAAATTTAAATTACTTTTATTTTTAATTGTAATGTTCTTTAGTAACATCTGCCAATATAACGTAACTTGTCCAAACAGAAAAAATGAAGATATCTTCAGTTTAGTATTACAAAGCTTTCACTATAAGTAGAGAACTTGAATTTGTGCTTTTCTACAGTTATATGTAATGCGGCAATTTGCAATTAATTCCTTTTTAGGCAAAATCAAGTTTGGTGGGTCAAACATGCCATTCAAGACATGATTTCCCAAACAGTGACCTTATACAAATTGTTGAGGTAAGCATGCAGTAGTGCACATAGAATTTTTTGAATGCTATAAGCGAAACATGTGACATTTTATGGAAAAGTTTTGCATGTTTTCACTATTGATTCCTGTCTTTCAGGAAGGAATAAATTTAGAAGCTGCAGTTGCTGAAAAAAGAATGTCTGCAAACACAAATATTCAGACATATCTGCTGTGCTCAAGAAACACAATAAAAGATATTTACTTTGTTGTGGCTGATAGAAAAATATTTTCAGTGAAGAATTCCAACATCTTGACAGCATTCGATATATTATTCAAATTGCACTATGTGTGCAATGTCACATTTTCTCCAACATTAAGTTTCTTTTACAATTTTGTTGAAAATTTTTTATGTAACATACCAAACTTTACACCTCAAAACACCATCACAGCTCTGTATGTAGAGCTTACCAACATTGGTATTTGAAGTATGATGCTCATAGGAGTAGTTCATCTTAAAATTGTGCCTGTTTGTAATAAGAAAGAAGAATTAAAAATATTAAACTTTTTTTGTATCTGGGTTGGCAAAGGTTTGTGACATCATAAGAAGCAAGTCGGACCGCGCACAGCATTGCATAGTACGTGTCTTGCCTCCGCTCGCTCATTTTAGTTACCAGAATTCAAGTGCGTTAACATGTCAGATATTGTAATTATGTTGATTCACTGCGTGAATTTTTTTATAACTTTTTCAATTCTGTCTTCAGCTGAAACGTAATCCTGAAGAAAAATGTCTTGAGATTAATGATTTATTGTTTCAAACTTTTCTTAACCATGAAAAGTGTTCTTAACTGTACACATGGCCGTACCCAGAAAATTATTTCGAGATGAGTTTTGACTTGACTATTTTTATACATGTACTTTACAGATAGAACTAATTTTTGTGTTTAAGAATGAATGTCTCTTATTATTTTAAGGCATATTAAACACAATATAACTTACTTTTCCACGTCAACAATATTACTACTTCAATTAAAAAAACTTACTTTTCAATTTTTTTATAGATGTCAGGGTGGTTTTGAACCCCCCCCCCCCCTGAATACGGCCATGATTGTACAACATTTGGCCTTAAACAAGTGTACTAAAAACAGTTTATGCTATTTGTATTGTGTGTGGCACGTTCAAAACGTTTTACGGAAACAATTTTAAAATGTCGTTGCCACTAATGTCACACCGTAGAACACATGCAAATTCTAAACCGTATGCATTCCCATAGTGTTTTTTCAGAGGCGAAAATGTTGAAACATACAGGCATGTGTATAACCCCACTGATGTATTTGTAAGCAAACCGTTTGTGAAATAATACCTTTCAAATGCACATGGCAACATTACATGCATGCATATGTGTTTGTGTGTATATACAGAATGTCCAGAAACTGCAGGATAATAAGCACACCATGTGAATCCAGGGTGAAATTGGAGATGAAAATGTAAATGGCAAATGTTGGACAACTTTCTTCATACACAATGTGGCAACACTGCATGAAGTTTGTCCGATCTTACACTACATGTGGAGGTATTATTTTACGTATGTCACATAGAGTAAACCACGGCCGTAGAAGAACAGGTCTGGACACTCGCCTGGATATTTGACCCCTTGTTCTTTGGCTGTAGTTCACCAAGTTACCGAGAATATTGTGTTTTATTGGCGCTGATGTAACGGCGGTCGGACTAAACTCCGCCCACTTCTTTCCGCTAAGATAAACAACTTATCAAAACGTATTTTTTATCAATTTATGAAATACTTTTTTCGCTCACAAATTTAAGAAAAGGCTCCGGCAATCTTTAATTCCTTTATAAATTCAACAATGGAAAAAAAGTGGATGGAGTTTGAGTCCGACCGCCCGGAAAACAGCGCCAAAAAGTACGACATTCTCGGTAACTTGAACTACAGCCAAACAACAAGGGGGTCAAGCAAAATACATTGTTAGATAGGCGAGTGTCCATACCTGTTCTTCTACGACCGTGGAGTAAACATAGAAAACATGTTCGAATTGCATCGTATTTTAACCCACGTACGTAATATGATGACCAGGAGTGGTGGTATGATATCTGCGGAGTGCAAAGAGGGACATACTCTGTGAGTGTTGCCACGTTGTGTATGAAAAAAGTTATACAACATTTTGTCGCTTACAATTTTGTCTACAATTTCGCCCAGGGTTCGTTTGGTGTGCTTAATGCATTTTTTGATAGCTCACAATTCTCATTTCATAAACAAAAGCAAACATTTAATTTTTGTGTAACTATGTAGTATGTACAAATTTGTTAGAAAGGCAACTGAATGTGAAACTATGTTAACAAAATTGACAACTTTTGACACCAAATGGTAATGCACAACAGATCACATGGTAAGTTGCTAACAGAATGGTCAAAACAGTGAACTTGTTTGTGAGATATACTAGACCTCGATTCCCGGTTTTGGTTCCCGGATCCAGTTCCTGTTTTGATAATGTGAAATATAACCTTCATTTTTAGTACAAGCCTTATGGCTCTTTCCTCCCTTATTTCTTACAGTTGTAAATCAAAATATCTTGTGATAAAACTATTAAATATTTACTATTTTCAAATTTTGAAAGCATCTACAAGTATACACATTTAAGTTCTAAACTCACAAATGTTATGTAGACATTGGTTTTCAGCAGCTTTTGCGAAAACTGATGAATTTGGAATTAAAAAGCTTAAAAACTTTGTTATCGAACTTATAAAAATTCATACATAACCTCAAAAATGGTGCACAACATTTTAGACATTATGTACGTTCCAAAGATATTTAAAGGCATTTATAAAGTCCAAAATATTTCACATTATCCAGTTCGCTGTAATTTTTTTCTTCAACTTCGATTTACTTTGATTTGATTATCTCGTTCAATAGTGTTGTTGGCCGAATCATATCAAATTCCATTACTTAAAATTTTAATAACCAACTGAGCGGGCACGTTCATAACTATAATTATAGTTACGAAGTAAAATTATTACAATCACGCAAATCACAATAAATGATTTGCGGAAATAAACAAAAATTAAAAAAAAAATTATAGATGTGTGAATACATAGTGCTGCCAAACTACATACGTTCAACAGCAATAAGAAGAAATCGGCAAATTTCACGACATAAAGAAATATGGCGTGCACATAATGAGAGAGGGTACAATCGAATGTTACGTCATTTTGTGCACACATTTTTTCGCGAAGGAGTGTTGAAACGTTACATGTGTGTAATCTTTGGTCACCGGATCATTTGTTTTGATCGTCGTGAAAAAATTCTGAGAAAAACGATCCTACAGAATGCGATGCATGTGGAATAGTTTAACCTTGTTTCTGTAGGAATTTTGGCGAGACCAAGAATAATATATGATACATACTGAAAAACGACACAATTGAAAACGATGTATCGAGCTTCTAATCAGTTCAATTGATTTTTTGTTTTCATAGCATCTCTTGATGCTTAAACTTTATATAGTAATTTGCACAAAAGGTGTTCTTTATAGTGAATATTTAATAAATTGTTTATAAATTGTAGCCAAAAAATGTGTACTATTGAAACTAATTTACATGTAAAAGTATTGGGTTTTGTTGGGACCAAATCGTTTGATTTTTTAAAAATAAAATTTGACTATTTTAGCTTACCACTTTTTTTAACAACGTACTTGTATGAAATAATTTTGTGTAACCCTCATAAGACGCAACGCATACGGATTGTGCTGAAAATTTGTGATTGTAAATTTTTAAAAGCTTTGAATATTTTTGTAAGGTTTGAAATGAAAAATGTAGGTGCATGCAGATAACTGATACGTGAATAGTTAAGCTTAAGAATTTTATTGCATTTCAAATGGTTTATTAACTTTTGGGTAAGATTCTCAAATAAAACTTCTTCCTACCCTCTTACTATTATTATCTTTTCAATTTGATCTTTTATCAGGCTTGAAATTACCACCCATCACAAATACAAATATAACCTAACAGACTTGCAGATGAGCTCTCTTAAACCAGATCACACAGCATAAATACAAACATGCGAAGTGACTGAGTGCGGCCCATCTATACTGCTCATGACGTCACATGCAGATACGTACAATGCAAATTACAGCAATCTCGTTACCACTATCACTACGTTGCAAACGCCAAAATTCTGGGAATTTTTACGATATTTTAATCATATATTATCTACATTGTGTATTTTTATATTGAACTGCTTCTTTAATGTAAATGTGATAATGCATGTGTTGGTGTGCTAAAAGCTGCACAATGAAATACAATGTAACTTCATAATTGCGACGTTTGAGGACACATATAAAACATAAATTTTGATAACAAAAATTATGAATTACTTGAGATGTCGAGACTTGTATTATAACGAGTGTCAGTTTCTAACATCTTTGCCAATGAGAAGTAAACTGTAAACTGCGGCAAAAGTATGATTGGTTGTTGTTTATTAGCAAGGACGTAATAAATAATTATGTCACAAGTTATTTTTTGTAAAAACATCTGGAATTGGCACTACTCACATGTTAGACTTAGACCTCTGACACACCACAGCATATCCTAAATGAAAAAAAAAAAAAAAACTGCACTATCAGCTGGAATTTCACGCTATAATTTGTATTGAAGAATGCATCATGACCATTGCTATTAATTAGGGTGACCATAGAACATGTTTTAACGTGGAACACTACAAAAAACAATGGCTCATCGCAGCAGTTAAGATAAACACCAATGAATGTTTCGGTATATCATGCAGTTTTAACAAAATAATTTGGTATAATGCAAAGACTTCCTGCGCTTCGCAACATTATCCTTTAAGGCCAGCATCCTTACTTTTGTCTTAATTTTTAAGGATGTTTAACAGAAATGACCTACCTAGTCCACAGTGTCTACCAATTTGTTTTGCTCACACGCTTGAATTATACGTTTTACATTTTGTGTCAAAGTCTAATGCCATACATTAGTTATACCCGCCATTACCGCAAACACGTTTTCTCTACCTAGTGTAGCAATTATAAATATTATAGGACTGATGGCATGCAGTACTGTTACTGTTGACTTACATCCGACCAAGTATAAATGAATGACAAAGTTAAACAAAATACACAAGTTAAAATCCAATATATAAAATAATGCGGCCACAATTAACTATTCCCGCAAACACTATGTTTAACTGCTGTATGAGATGCATGACTCAAGCCGAGCTGGGAGGTCTATTTTGTAACTTTGCCTCTGGTAAAGATCGTCAACAGTGACTGAATTCTGTCGATGACAATGGTATAGGTAGTCACACAATACTGTCTGTGTTGTATTCTCTAATACCTCTCTTTATCAGAATTTTTTTGGCTTGGCAGCATTGTAGGATGTGTTCTGAGA
This sequence comes from Medauroidea extradentata, assembly GCA_003012365.1. Classification (NCBI taxonomy): domain Eukaryota; kingdom Metazoa; phylum Arthropoda; class Insecta; order Phasmatodea; family Phasmatidae; genus Medauroidea; species Medauroidea extradentata. The sequence continues at coordinate 21,887 of PNEQ01075370.1, forward strand.
TCCTTAAAATATTTTGCTAAATTGCATATTCTGAGCAATTTTCTTGTTTCAAAATCCTGATTGCAAAAATTTGGTGAAAAAAATTATAAATTGTCTTTTCCTCTTTATAATTTCCTTAAAACATTATTTTTGTAGCACATGTCGCTGAAAATAAGTTAGTGTGCAGTACGATCAACAAATGGCACTACGAAACTATTTACAGAACGATTAACAGGTAGCAGCACAGTATTGCTATTGAATTCATCGTTCACATCGGGAATAAACGCAAATATACACTGTGCTATAAAATTCAAAATGCATTTTTTATTTATTTAAGTAAAAAATAATCCATATGTGTCTTCTTGACAACCATATTTCTCCTGGCAGTGTTGCCTGATGGAGCAGGAAACCAGCGATTCTGGCGTTGCCGTTTCTTCTGTTCCCATTCTTAAGGCAAGTTACTCATCTGTGAATGTGTGTTTAAATACAATTAATAAATCAAAATTTTAACTTTAAATTGAATTATGAAACTGACTATTACAAATTTCTTTAATTTATGAAGGCCTCACCAAAATCTGTACTCGTAATATGGAGTTGCACCTTACTTGGGAAATCTATCAAAAATGTAGAAATTTAACTGAATGTGAGCTGAGGGCTACTCATCAGGAGCTTCTTTATTTTTCTTTACAGTTTTGAGTTTAGCAAATTCATTCCTGCACTTTGATTATAACTACATCTGTACAGATGGAATGCTTGAAACTTGTGTGTTTTAATGTGTCATATTTTACCTTATGTAAATTTGATTATATTATGTGTTTTTGTACTCTGAGTTGTACAACTGTAGGACAATCTCTAAAATGTGGAAACTAAACATGTGCATTGAGTGCTGCTGATACATCATGAGCTTCTTCAACTTTCTTTACAGTTCTGGTTATGACAAATGCAATGTTGCAGTGCGGACTTTAGCTACAGCTTTATATTTGGAATGCTTGAAACACGAGAGTTTTAATTTTTAATGTTATACCTTACGTAAAATTGATAATTTATGTGTTAATGTGATGAGAGTTGCAAAATTGAAGGGCATACTATGTGGAATGTGGAAATTTAACTGAATGTCTGTTGAGGACTGCCCATACATTATGAGCATACATATAACTTAACAATTATGTACATAATGACTTCAATGTTGCTTCACAAGACATACTGTATTGGCTCGAATATACGACAGCCTCAAAAATAAATACTCTTTCACACAAGGCTGGAATAATATATTTTTTTCCTTTGTACATGTTAAGTTTTAATGCTAAAATATTTCTGTAATAGAAACCATACAGAGACAATTCGTCTTGTTAAAAATATGCTTGTGCTTAGAACATAAATTAAGTCATGCACTGAAAGTAGATACCTAAAATGTTTCAATAAGTTTTGCATAAAACTGGAGAAACCAATATATTTCAAAATGGATGTTTACAATTATTCCAATTTTTATTTTCATTGGAAAATTGTTTTGTGTTCAGGCGAATACAATAGATACAGCTTTATATCTACAACGTTGTAATATTGGTGTGTTAAGTGTGTAACATTTTATCTTATATAAACATAGTCATTTATGATGCTGAGAGCTGTAAAACCGTAATTCACTAAATTTTATTCCTTTTGTTATTGAAATTATTTTGTTGCATAGAATTGTTTTATATGTAATCAACATTAAAGTCTGTTAGAATAATTATTTGTAGCACTTAATTTTGTATATAACAGTCAGGTTAAGAAATGGTTCAGTTGAATAAATTTGTTGTATCTTATAAAATTGTATTGTTTCCTTGAATTTCATTTCAAAAGACTTTTTACAGTTAATATTTCCTATAAATAAAAAGATTTAACAAACTCGAAGGTCTCAACTAAATTTATATCCTTGTCCAAAAATATAATTCTCACATTATATTCTTAATGACTTCTGCTAATATTCTACGATAGCACTGGTAAACAAAAATGTGAATGAGGTTATAATTCTTAGATTATTTAGCACTGACTTTACTGACCTGTGTATCAATTATTTAATAAGCAGAATATACTGTATATATGTAACGCAAATTAAAATTTGTAGGAGGAAACCAATGTTAGGTACCAGTAAATGTTCATATCATTACCTGAGACACTTGTGGCTGAGCAGCTGTATTAACTACATTTGACAATTTTATAAATAACGAGAATGAAAATAATTCATATATACATCTACGAATGTGTTTGGAATGTGTAATAGGCGAGTACTGTGGCTACAGTTTTCTGTAGTAAGCAAGTATTTAAGTACGTACACATTACTTAAAAATAACGTGCTTGCTGGACAATACACAATGTAGAGAGCAGTTGAAAATGCTTTAGGTAATTGACTCCACATATTCTGCTATATGATATTTAATTTGCAGCATTTGATATGTGAATTTACAAAAACAATATTTGTACTACAAATACAAAGTGTTCTTTCTGTTGCAGGAATATTTGTTAGTTCTTCTAAACATTGTCAGTGACTGAATGAAGCTTCGACAAATTTGAAAATTGCATAAAGTTGATGTGGTGCAAAAATTAATATTCTGTGTGATGTAATACATGGCACATTAATTGCTGAACACAATTTTGAATTTTTTCCCTGATATCTTGCTACATGAAAAGTTTATGGCTGTATAATGCAATTGTGAAGTTTGCAAATTGAAAAATGTGATTTTTCAAATTTATGCATATGCCAAATAAGTTATTGCAATGGGTGTGTGCATGGCAGTTCAAATTAAATTGAATATAGGTGGTATGATTTCTGGTACATGTACTACCTCGAAACTACTAACATAGTAGAACCATGCAATACTAATCTGGGTTGTAACACTTTAATTTCACTGGCTTTATCATGTTACATTAAATATAAACACTTTCCTTTCAAGCTCATAACAGTCTCTAGTTTCATGCATGTAAAACTCCTATTAATTCAGTTAATGGAAATTTTCCAATGTTTGTGTAGGTCGCTTAATTCTTTTTCTTTATACAATAAGTTACATACTTGCGTTTGTGATGCACAAAAATATAGACATTTTCATTAGATTTGTGTAATTCACTTGAAATTGTTAACAGAAAATATATTTGCAAAAGTTTGTGTTAAATTCCAGTTTGTTGCAAGAAAATATGCTGGTTCCTAGTTTGATATAGGTACAGATTACAACGGTTAGTATGAATTGTTATAATTGTGACACAATAAGTGGTATTGCTTCCACAAGCGATATATAAAAATCTAACTATCTGGCACACTTCTATATGATTGGTGTGTTTACTATATTGTTTTGGTAAATACTAGGTGTAAATGAATCTTATGTACTTTATTCATCAGTTAAAGTGAATATGAGCTGCAAGTACTGATGGTGTGTTCAGCAAAAAAAAAAAAAAACATGAAACTTTAAAATGTTAATGGATAAATTATTTACATGAAAAAACCCACACATGTCAGCAATTTTTTCACAAATTACTATTGTAAGTTGAAAAGTTTCAACTAAGGAAATAGATCACATTTACTAATTATATAAAGTATATTTGAATGCAGGTGTTGATCTTCTGCTTACCTTAAGCTGTGCATTTTAATTCTTTGAAAAATAAGTATTTAAGTCAAATGAAAATGTACAGTTGTTGCTGTATCGGTAGTACTTAACGATAACTTCACTAACTTGTTAATAAAACAGTATGGCCTCAACTGACGAAATCAGTGAATTAGAATTTGCTGATTGAATGAAACAATTTCTGTCCTATCAGTAAAAAATTTTAGTATTTACTGAAAAATCAGTGCATTGTGGTTCACTGATTGGGTGTAATATGTACTGCTAACTTCACTAATTTGCCAGCTACATAGTCCAACTGTCACTGACGAATCAGTGAATCTGAATTCACTGATTTAGTGACACATATACTTATTTGTCAGTTAATTTTTTAGTTTTACACTGAAGAATCGGTGAATTTTCGTTTACTAATTTGATATAATATGAACTGATGCCTTCACCGATTCATTAGTTTTTCTTATAGTGTCACTGTTGAATCAGTGGTTTTTTAATTACTGGTTAATTATTTTATTCACTATTGTTATCAGTGAATTTATACCTCCGAGGCTATCAGTGGTTTTCCACCGATTTTATTTTGAAGTGTAGAGCACCAGCCACCCATAGTGGTGCCTAGTGGAGGCTCGGCCAAGGTACATCGAACAGTTTGCATGTTGTCCAACACAACAGCCATTGCAGGGGCCTGGGATCGTCTTGATGACAAGTTTGACATGATGAATGCCAAGCGGGCCTTTGTTCACTGGTATTTGCGTGAGGGGATGGAAGAGGGTGACTTTTCTGAAGCCCGCGAGGATCTTGCAGCTATTGATAAGGACTACGAGGAGGTGGAGTGATGATGATGTGGAAGGAAGGTGGAGTAGTACCATTCTGCATGTGAAGAATACTAGCCTACCGCATGAGACTTCCAAAGACTAATAATAATGTCGCGTAGTATTTATTAAATTTAAACTTATGAATCTTACAAAATCGTCTTTCGAAAAATATGGCTGTTCTTAATTTGTCATTTTTCATTAGAACCCATACTTTACTCTTTTCTAGAGACAAGTAAAAAAAAAAAAGGTATGTTCTGAATTTGGGGAAAGTGTAAATGGTGGAAAACAAAGAACAATTTTAAAGTTTATGTAAGTAAGTACTGGACATATTCTATTAAAAATTTTATTAATAAAGTAAGAGTTTACTTGTCACTTCAGTGAACAAGACGTCCGTTATCAAAAGATTATTCGATTTTAGAAGATACATAGGTCGTCGAAAACGAGGTAATCTGATACGAAGCCATTGGTTTAGACAAGCACAAAACAGAGAGAGTCGGCCATTACCCGTAGTTGGCAACCATCTCGGCAACATCTCTAGTATTTTGGAAAAACCTTTTCGATGCTAAGGGATCAAGCATGAATTCTAACCTATAATAAAAAATCTTGCTCTAAATTATATTTCATATAAGTAGAGGATGACTACCTGCAGTGTCGTAAGGTGAATTTAAGTCTCTAAAATTATCTCAGACCTCTTGTTAGGCTTTGGTTCTCCTCAAATAATTGCCAAAAAAATGTAGAAAATTAATATATCACTTTGAAACGTTAATAAATAATGTTGGAGTGTAAAGCAATACAATTTGAGACGTTTACACTGAAGACAGTTCATAGAACTTATAGTAAGGCTCGTAAGCGTCTGTCTTACGCGTCATCCCTCGTCGTCTTCAAGTTCACTCCAAACTAAATTGAAATTTACATTAAATTGCCTCTTCTGAACCTGACAAACTTATAGCACGACTTCTTGGACCTAGGATCCACTCCAATAGATCCCTAAAATTTACGATGACGGCAGGATCGGCGTCTCAGCAAAGAAGTCTGCCGTGGGACGACATGCCCGAGGAGCTTTCCAAGAAGAAGTGACGCTAACTTAAAACTCGTTTGCGGAAATCGCAAAAGAAGAAATATCACAATTTCTCTTAAGAGAAATGAAAAAAAAATTATTATTGTTTCTCATCACAGTAATCAAGGTTTTCTTTAACTTCCGTGCGTTATAGCACACTGATAAATATATAAACACAAAACAATATTACAAGAAATATTTAAAATTGTAAATTATTAAAATTTGACAATTCTTGTACTGAAAATTATGAGGTTACAACAGATTGGCTCTACACAAATTAACATACACAAAAAAGGACGAAACATGATTTAAAATATATTATTCTTATAGATTAATAAATCATACCCTTTACAACAGTTAGATACAAAAGTTAAACAGTATCATTGTTTTTCAACAAATTTTTTAGACGGTATGTTTTGATACTGAAAAGATAAAAAACCGAATAACAAAACAGATAAGAGTTACGAGCAGCATTGAATTCACACTCGCTCACACTCACAACTAAGTTCTAATCTATAAACGTTTAGGAGTCGTCAGCAAACCAAAAGCAAAACAAAATCAAAACTGTAAATAAAATAATGATAAAGTTAAATAGCGTATAAGAAGGCATTAACAATTAGAACAATCAGAACAGTTAAACCATATGCTACTCAAACGCGAAATCAGAAATAAATTCACAAAATCAAACGGCAACATCATGAAACTTGACCGAAAAGAAAAACACACCTTGTGAGTTCAAAAACTTTACTTTACTTAACAAGATTTATTTTTGAAGGGATAAGGTGTATTTGTACAACACATTTTATAATAGAATGATTTTGTGTACAAGCACTCAAGCAAACAAAAATTCTGAAACAAAATGCAGTGCCAAGTATTTTTGTAACAAGCCCCGGAAGAAGAGAACTGGAAGGTTTAAATTATTTTACAAGAGCGACGTTTGTCACAACTTATAATAGTGTGTATTAAAAGTAATTTAGACAAGTGAGTTACTGGAACAATATAGTCCCTAATCACATTTGTTAGCTGAGATTGTAAAAAAGATTTTAGTGTTGTGAATTAAAAAATGTGAATAAATTGTAATAATTTACATAAGAAAATTTGCATTTTAAGATTTTTTGTCTAATTCGCTAGTATTTTGATTCATCTTAAAAAGTTAATTTAGAGTTTTAACTCCTCTGTAGTTAGCAAAGTTTAATTTAGATTGTAAATATACAATGTACAAGATTAGTCCTCCCTTTAATTTTTAGTGCTTACATTTTTTAAAAATGTTTGTTATGGACTTAATTGTTAGAGAAAGTGTTGAGTGGGGTAATCAGGTGCTCATTAATTTTTTTTTTTAGTGCTGAGAATCTGCTTTGCTTTCCAAGGGACGCGAATGGTCTCCTTGGCGCTATAACATAATGCCAACCACAACTCCTGACATGCATATCTCAGCTTCAAGCCTTAACTCATTCCAGTCTTAATTTGTTACTTTTAGTGATTTTTCTTTGGGTTCAGATGACATAGAAGTTGAAAATTAAATTGTTTTTTCAGATGAAGTTCGCAGTGGATCATACCGGCTGCATTTCCTCCTGAACAACTTATAACCGGAAAAGAAGATGCAGCGAACATCTACGCTCGAGGTTACTTCAGAATTGGCGAGAAAATTTTAGATATGGTTATGGATGTAATCCGCAAGCTGGCTGATCGGTGCCCTGAGCTTCAAGGTTTACTGATATTTCACTCTCTCGGAGGTGGTACTGGGTGAGGCTTCACGCCTTTGCTGATGGAAAGGTTATCTGTGGACTACAGAAAGAAGAGTAAGCTCGAGTTTACCGTTTATCCTGCCCCACAAGTGTTCTCTGCTGTTGTTGAACCATACAATTCTGTTCTAACTACTCACGCCACTTTGGAACACTCAGATTGCGCCTTCATGGTCGACAACGAAGCCATCTATGACCTCTGCCGCCTCAATCTCGACATTGAACGCCCCACCTTCACTAACCTGAATCGCCTAATTGGGAAAATAGTCTCTTCTATCACAGCCTCACTTCAGTTTGATAGTGTCTTGAATGTAGCTTCGACCGAGTTTCTGACAAACTTGGTGCCGTACCCACGCATTCATTTCCCACTAGTCACGTATGGACCAATCATCTCTGCCGAGAAAGCGTACCACGAACAATTGTCCGTCGCAGAAATTACAAATGCGTGTTTCGAACCATCAAATCAAATTATTAAATGTGACCCTCGTCATGGCAAGTACATGGCATGCTGCATGTTTTACAGAGGAGATGTTACCCCCAAGGATGTGAATGCTGTCATTGCCACAATCAAGACAATGCACACCATCCAGTTTGTGGATTGGTTTCCCACTGGCTTCCGAGTAGGATTAGATCACCAGCCACCCATAGTGGTGCCTAGTGGAGGTTTGGCCAAGGTACATCGAACAGTTTGCATGTTGTCCAACACAACAGCCATTGCAGAGGCCTGGGCTCGTCTTGAATACAAGTTTGTTATGTTTAAAATTTCAAGTCTCTGGCTCTTCAAGAAGTTAGTTTAAGGTTTATTTTTAAAATAATCATTGAAATAATAATTATTTGACTATTTTCCTTCAGTTGCATTGTCATCCAGTGCTGAGATATCTTTGAAGTTTCAAATATATAGCTCTCAGAAGAATTAGTTTAAAATCGATTGCAAAACTTGTACTGAACAAACAGGCAAGAAAGAAAGTTAATAAAAACGCGGTAAAAATGTTCTTACTATTGTCATATGGTTTTTCAAATGCCATCTTCTAAGGAGCTTTGCCTATTTTCTTCCTAACTATCCTACCTTCCCTCCCACATCACTAACAATTCCTACAATTTTGAATCTGCTTTATTCAACTCTTACTATTACTTATTTTAAAATATATTTTGTCATGGACTTGTCGAAAACATATTATATAGGGCGTTCACATTCTGAGAATGCTACGGCCGTGAAAACCTGTTCGTAGCTGTATGGGTCCAACAACCTATGTATTATTACGGTTGAAAGAAATTTAATTATTAATTTTGATCTCATCTAATACACTTTAATAAATTTTTCAAATTTGGCTCTCGTGTCGTGGCTGTCGTGCCGTGAACATAGTGCTCCTGCGGAGCTGCGCGCCGGGAGGTGCCGCCATTTTCATCGCAACGAAGGTGCTGTGGCCTGTAGGGGGCGGTGCGATCACGGCAGCGACCATCTGCAATCGGGCGCGTCCTGTTGGTGGCGAATACAGAGCTCCTCGCTGAGGAGTTGTCCGGAATATTCAAATACTGACTCGTGGACCAACTGGCCGGGGCGCAAGCGCCGTCGACGGCAGCGGCGGCGAACTGTACAGCTCAGCATGAAGACGGACGACGCGCTCTGCGGGATGCAGTCCAATGGTAAAGGCGGCGGGAGGGATCTAGAGGTGCTGAAAAATGCGAAGTGCAGCGATTCCAACTGCTGGATCCTGCGGGCTGTGGACTGCAGGGCGTGTGGGGAGCGAGAAATGGAATGCATCGGAACTTGGACCGTCGTCATCGGGGACCTTCGACGTCGGGACTGGTGGACCTAGCCCGCCACATGGTAGAGATCCTGGATGTCTCGCCTGCCTAGCCACTCATTCAAGACAGACGGATTATTTTGGAGAGGAGGGTGGGGGTGGCTCACGGGGGTAACGCCCCCTCTCCACCCCGGCAATGAAAAGTTAACTGCTGTCAGCGAGAAGAGAGAAGATGAAGCCTGTGTACAGGCTGAGCTGTGCAGTTTTCTGCTGCTGTCGCCGAGAAGTAGGCTTGGCCTACATTGCTGTTTTGAATATTGTTGTGCCAGGCTTGCCTGACGCGGGAATACCCTTAACAGCTCGGCAATCGGACAAACTGGCTTTGTTCGACTTGTCGCCGCCAGGGGCGCTCAGGCCCAACTGGCGAAAACGGGCTCGCTGAGCCGCCATTCTGATTGGCCGGAGCCGCCGGCCAATCCCATATCACTTCACCAGCCACCTCATCTTTCCTAGTGTCCTGGCAACAGGATGTCGAGCCATACCTATCTTTATCATTGCTTACCACTTAATTATGCGGATATTTTTATCCCTGCCGCGCCTGTCGCAAAGCTTTTCCCAGCACCCTACCCTATTTGTGCTGGTTTTTCTGTGCTCTTATTCTGACTCTTGCTCTCTTCGGGGGAAGGTCATGGCCCGAATCGCGGCCGTGGCCTCCATTTTCAAACCTGCTTCGCCGCGATGCACGCCACCTTTTCCTTAGAGAAACCGCAACTCAGGTGTATGAGGCTTTGCCTCGAGACGCATTCACTCCCCATCCCTTCCTTCGTTTTAGCTACTAATGCATGTCGGAGTACCCATTAGACTCAGTTAGGTCCTGCCTCGGGAAAATTGATTTAATGGTGGAAAATGAGGCTATTTGGGCAATTTTCGTGGTAGAAATATTTCTCAAGGCAAGATTTAGTAGAGGCAAGATTTAGTAGAGGCAAGATTTAAAGAATATCAGGATTTTGTGATCTTATTCGAATAAATGGTTGAACAAGAGTACCAAAGCACATTTTTCCAAATCGGCCTGCACAGAACGTTTTAAAATATGTTACACAACTACTAAAACTTGAAAAATATGTTATTGCACCGAAAATATTCTGTAAATATTTCGTGTGGAAGATAGGAAACCTTAGTTAGGGTTAAAACAAATGTAACAAAAGTTCTTATGAATTTCGAGTTTGTTCAGAAGTGAAACTAATTATTACATTACATGGCGCAGAGATTGTACAAAATTAGTTTTGTAAATAAAGAAGGTAGTATAAAAAAAGATTTGGTAAATTGTGTGCATAAAGGTTGATAGCCTTCATGCTTATAAAAAAAATTGCTAACAGTTTTGCATTTATAAACCGTGCTTGTAGACATAGGTAAGAGTTCTTAGTACTTAAGATTTAACATTGTTATACCAAAAACATATATTTTTACAGTCATTATATACCTGTTTTAAAAAAAAACTATTCACAATAATAATAAAAAATGTTTACATTTACTAATATTTTTGTTTGTACCAATCCTCCATCGTAACATTGCTCTAATTAGCTAAACAACTTAAATTTTTGTCGTTTGAGTGTGCCGCTATAAGAACTGATTATGAAGTACACAGTACGTCCAGAAACAACCGTATAATAAGCACACCACGCGAAATCTCTGGGCTAAATTGAAGGCGAAAACGTTAGCATCAATATATTGGGTGATGACATGTTACATGCACAATGTGACAAAATGCACTCTGTTAATTCTCCTCTTGAACTCCATAGATACCTTTCTAGTAATGTTCCACCATACTATAATGGACGCAGGTTCAAATCCCGAGCATTCCAAACATGAATTTACGTTTACACGATGTAACATACATACATACAATAATACCTAGACTTGGAGTGCATGAGGGAACTTCCTCCGTGCTGTGTCCACGTTATGCATGTAAAATATCCTAGTACAATACTTTGCCACTAACATTTTCGTCTCCAATTTAGATCAGAATCCGGACGGTGTGCTTATTGTACGGTATTTTCATACACCCTGCATTTTATTGTTATATTACACAGCAAGCATGTCTAAATCTGTCTTCACATAGTTTTATAGTTACATTTGTTTTTACTAATATTTTTTTAACTATCTGCAAATTACAATGAGTTAATTTTATCTACGTGGAATATACCAATGTACCAATCCATAATCACTTAAGCAAGCAATAAATACCACAAAATAAACAACGTCTCATATCCTCAAGGCTGCACAAACCATAAACACAACACAGTCTCCCTTACAGCTTGGGCTGTTCCCCTCCACTGTTCCAAATACACAGAAACTTACAAACGATATAGTGCATGGAGAGCATGACCTTGTGGGAATCAAATGTCCATCTACTACGGCAAGTATCAATGTTGGTGAAGTAGTTCCTGATGGAACACTTGCCTGTCTTACATGCAATGACAAAAACAATGTTACAGGTTTGAAATAAAATCATGACTAACTTATTATTATAAATTGCAAGGACAGCTTCACATCACAAACAGAAAATTTGCTCTTTCCGCCATTTGAACATCGAAAGATAAGCCCTTCAAAGTTGTAAGCATATAAGGAGATTATCAGCTTTGGACAGCTAAAATGGAGAAACAGTTGACCAAGTTCTGTTTTGACTGTATTGTTCTAGAAATTGTAGACCCTCGCAATACCAGAAACATGGAAATCAGAAATCTAGAGTATATTAGGCCTATTCCAAATAAAAATTAAGGGGCAGTGTCTGTCTAAAAAAAAATCAAAGGATATAAAATGAGTAAACTGGCCTCCTTACCATTCATTTGGATTAAATGGAATGTTCATTGTAAATAACGCAAAATATGATAGAATTGTCGTACAGAGTCAGTTGGCATTTCATTGTACTCAGATTAATGTGTTTAATCTTGTTCAATCGTAATAATATGTTTAATTTCATTTATTTTTAATTTAGTTTTGTATATTGGCCAGAGGCGAAGGGTTGGAGAGGAGTATTTTGAATTGTGTCACGGCTATTTAACCCTTCACGCCGACGGAAAGAGAAAGCTGGAAATGTAGGACGAAAGCTAGCCCACAGCCTTGAATTTGTGTGGGAACCAAGGCTCAAGGGGCAAGAAGTGGGTCAGCTCAGGGGCGTGGCTTCACTTACCCCCCTGCAGTAAAATTAAATATTAACTTTATTATTCGTTAGTGTATAGAGTTCAAATTGTGTATATAAGTTGTAGTGTATGTTAATGTCAATCTGTTTGAATTTTGAAAAGATATATTAAACCGGTGCGGAGGAAAGACCATGTTTAGTTATGTCAGTCGTCCACAGAGACTGTGATTGGCTAGGAGTAAAAAGGGGGAATTTTTAAGGGAAAGTGCCGCGAGCGCGTGTGTTAGGTTTTGTTTAGAGGACTTGCAATCCGGCCGCCACGAGAGGTGGTTGTGTCCTTAGCGGGGGTATTCGTGTCGTCCGTGAATTATTTGTGGAGACACTAGTTGCAGTCGTCGAGAGAGGCGTGGGACTCACTAGCTAAACACGGGTTTCCGAAGTATCCAGAAAATAAAGAAATTCAGTCTTTATTATTTCGCTAATTGTAACACCTACTAGAACAGTGATTAAAATTCATGTGTATATATTCTCTTCAAATAACCGAGGGAGGTTATAAAGTGGCGCGCCGCAACTTAAGAGGCCGGATTCAATGCGGAATCGGTACGCGTACACATAGAACTTTACGACCTGAGATTAAGAGGACTCAGTCCTTTTCATGAGCGAGGGCATCCAGAAGCAATCGTGAGAGAACGTCTACGGCAGTGCGTGGTGGTCTACAGCAGCTTGCAGTATCTGGCGGCGAGGGTCGCTACTGGCTGCGACAACAGCAGTAGACCGTCTACACGAGCAACACGGCCTCTGTACAGCGGGCTGGACTAGCGACGGGAAAGGTGTGGACAGCAGCCCTCATCTACCGACTACGACGGGGATCCTTGTCGCGTGAGAGGTCACCTGATAAGTAGAAGAATACATGGTGAGTTTCAATTATACTCATTATTCAGCAGTCTGTCGCCGGCAGAGAGCAGCGAGTTCCGGACACAGCGATGGCCAACTACCAACGGAGTGCAGCGTAGTGTAGTGTAAAGTAAATAGTGCATGCCACATATAAGTTGTAGAGTAGAGTTTAAATTTTCAGCAGCCATGGAGACGAGGTACCAGATCGCCAATAAGAAGAAAGGTGAAAATCTTTCTCTGGGTGAACAGATGCGGACGGCGGCAGTAGAGTGGGGAAATAGTATGCAAGTACAAGGAGCAGGAGGCGAACTAATTAACGAGGAGATGGGAGTAGAACGTTATAATAGGGAAAAAATTGTTGAGACAATGAGTGATGTAGACGGTGTAGTAGATTTGTCTAAAGAACAGTTCGAGACAGGTGTCAGACAGCCAAGAAGATTAACGCCCGGGAAGTAGTCTTGCAGTTGGTGAAAGTGATAGGGAACCAGGCATGCGAATTTCAGAACCCGAGAGCAGTAAATTAACCATGACAGAAATGTTTTCAGTATTACTAATTTCAATCAGCAATTTATCCACACAATTAGTAGGCGTGGAGGAACGTCTGACCCACGAAATCGGTAGAAAATTTAATAAACCTAAGGCTAATCTAGAGACTTGTCTACCAGATGTACAAACAAAGAGTAAGGGAACCAGTCAGCAATGCACTGACAAAGTATCACAAGATGTAGCGGAAACTGAGGGTTTTGCTAATGAGACCCTAGGGGATTTACAAACAGTGTGTAATGTAAGCAGTCAGCAATGTCCGGAGAATGTATCACGAGAAGTAGTGGAAATTGAAGTTAGTGGTAATGAGACTGTAATAGGTGACATTCAGACAGACGGATGAACCAGCAGTTAGTGTCGAATTAGGAGAGGGCGCTGTAGTAAAGGTACCGCGCACGTGCGAGGAAATAGCGACGAATTTTCCAGGTAAAGTAGCCACGGACGGAAAAATCGCGGAGAAATGGTTACGTGGGTTAGAATTCCCGAAAGAAGTGTTAGACGAAGTGTCAGTGTTTTCAGAGGGCGTGAGCCAGACAGAAACAAAAGATTGTGTATTCAAAACAAAAAGAGTTACGCCATATAGGTGGTCAAGGAAATATGTGACGCAGTAAATGGATTTAGCTATGAAAAGTCGCGACTACACATTTGACTGGGAATGTGACCCTTGTTCACACAATCCCTTAAGAGGCGTGAAGTTAGGTACATGCAAACTGTGGCGCGACATGATTCAAACACAAAGGGGCAAAAGTACGCGTCTAGCTACAGAACCGGAAACGGTACAGAGCAGCGAAGAGGCAGCGCTATGGTTAGCGAGAAATAGTCACCAATGTTTGCAAGAGTTACTAGCTGGGCACCTTACTGATTTATTTTATGAACCAGGATGTATGGGGCCGTACATTTCCATGTTAGAATCCACACCACACAAACTGTGCGAGGGTAACCCTTGTCCCGCGCAACAAGAACGAAGGATAGGAAAGAGTTCCGATTTCATGCATTCCATGCTGACAGAAACGACAAACAAGAGCGAGGCACTCAGCATGATGCCACTAGGGGTGTTTACAGGGAGAGAAAACGTATTGTCGCTTGGTGTAGGCCCAAGACCAACTAAGAACAAACCACGCGTGAAAGGGTTAGCAGACAACAAAAAGATGAAAGTGTTTCCTTCAAGAAAAGAGAATCTTCAAGTTCACAGCAGCAGTGCGAAGTGGGTAAATCAAGGGCCCAAGGTCGAGTTTTATGACCATCCCTCCCACTCACAAAAGGCGAGCAGAGGTGACACGATTAGTCACAGAGGACCCTCGTTGATGCTAGGAGGCCTCCCCCTGAAATACAGAAGAGCTAAAAGACACAGCAGGGTCGCTTTTGTGTTCAGGGGCTGCGGACAGCCACACCGCCGTCCTATTGACCAAAGTAGCAGGAGGCAAGAATAGCTTGTTTATTAAGGTCGCTTGTTTATTAAGGTCGCTTGTTTTATTTTTTGCTATGGTTTGTAAAGCCGCACACCACCCTGTCCACCATACATGTTAAATTGGCAACCTGGTTATCTCGTCTGCGGGTAATCGATATTGATATGTGGCATAGGAAATGTAAATAAAAACAAAAAAAAAGCGTGTAATAAAAACAAGATGAGAATGACTTTAAAAAAATTAGAAAGTTATAATGTGTGTATATAACTGTTAGGTCTTAAGAATGACAGTTTTGAAAATCTTTGAAAAATGTGTAGTATAGATTCTAAACAACATGCATTAATTAGCAGAAGTATTAAGTACGATGTACAACGTTTTAAAGTAATGGCAGAGGCCTTGGCGTCTACAACCTGGTTATGTATCGTTTCACGACCCATAAACGGCTGGAGGGTTCTGTAACAGGCCTCCTTACCATTCATTTGGATTAAATGGAATGTTCATTGTAAATAACGCAAAATATGATAGAATTGTCGTACAGAGTCAGTTGACATTTCATTGTACTCAGATTTATGTGTTTAATATTGTTCAATCGTAATAATATGTTTAATTTCATTTATTTTTAATTTAGTTTTGTATATTGGCCAGAGGCGAAGGGTTGGAGAAGAGTATTTTGAATTGTGTCACGGCTATTTAACCCTTCACGCCGACGGAAAGAGAAAGCTGGAAATGTAGGACGAAAGCTAGCCCACAGCCTTGAATTTGTGTGGGAACCAAGGCTCAAGGGGCAAGAAGTGGGTCAGCTCAGGGGCGTGGCTTCACTTACCCCCCTGCAGTAAAATTAAATATTAACTTTATTATTCGTTAGCGTATAGAGTTCAAATTTTGTATATAAGTTTTAGTGTATATTAATGTCAAGCTGTATGAATTTTGAAAAGATATATTAAACCGGTGCGGAGGAAAGACCATGTTTAGTTATGTCAGTCGTCCACAGAGCCTGTGATTGGCTAGGAGTAAAAGGGGGGAATTTTTAAGGGAAGTGCCGCGAGCGCGTCGGTTGGGTTTTGAGGACTCGTGCCGAGGACACCGCGAGAGGTGGTTGTGTCCCGAGCCGCGGGAATTCGCAGGGATCCACGTATTTGTTTGCGAGACTCTTGTCGCAGGCACCACTGGAGGTGGTTGTGCCCTAGCGCGGGTATTCGGGTCGTCCGTGAATTATTTGTGGAGATACTAGTTGCAGCCGTCGAGAGAGGCGTGGGACTGACTAGCTAAACACGGATTTCCGAAGTATCCAGAAAATAAAGAAATTCCGTTATTATTATTTCGCTACTAGTAACACCTACTAGAACAGTGATTAAAATTCATGTTTATATATTCTCTTCAATTAAACCGAGGGAGGTTATAAGTTTTACGTGTTTATTTGTAGTTTCGTACTTTCGCTGTACTTACCTTACATGAATACAAGATGTATCTGAAAAGTACACGAGCGAGATGACGTAAAGCCTTTGTTATTTATGCGTATAAATAAGAACATATCGTCATCCTGCGTAGAATGTTTGTAGGTTTTAATAAATAGGCCTACTATCCATTGTAATGCACATGAATACTATTACAACAAGACACTCTTAGAATTTTTATGAAGTTTTGTATTTATGTCTCAATTTAGTCTTCTTGTTACTATAACTTAATTACCAATAACTTTGTTCGGTGAAATATTTGCTAACCAACTACTTTTATACATTTGTATTTAACAGTGGATATATGCTACAATTCAAATTGTTAGACTGTTTCTTAGAAACTGTGTCCCATACGTATTATTATTCGTACGGTATGTCCTTGTCGGCTGTGCTGAGCTACATATATTTATTTCCTCGAGGCAGTTCTCCGCTACACTAAAAACACGAAGTGAGCACAGATTCTGTACAGAGCGATTTTTTTTTTAACCAAAAGACCAAAATATAACTTAGCCTGTTTGGATATCAGAACATACAAATGCTTGTTTGTAGATTTTTACATATTAGTATGTTGTTACAAAAGAGACATATATTGTGTGTGCTTATCAGTACTTATAGGATGTAATTAGTTGCTTTTTGTTACGTAGGTTGTTACAAAAGTCCTGTGTCTTGAATGTTGTAACTCGCATTAAACGTCTAGGTAAACTGTGATTGTGTTGTGGCAGCAAACATTTTTATATAACAATATACCTTTGGTACGGAATGCGAATGTGCGGGTATGTCTTATCAATTTCATATTTTTCGTTCGTAAGCAAGTCAAAATAGCAATTTGGCTATTTCCGCTGCTTACCCAAAGTAAAAACTATTCACTGAAAGTAGGTGTTTTGAGCTACAGAATGACACATTTGTAATTTCACGTAAACGTTGTGTTCATAAAAAATTACTTTACCATGAAATTATAAAGTCGTCATTCTGTAGTTCAATACATTTACTTTTACTATAAATTATTTCATTTGTACACTTTCAAAAAATTTTACTTTGGGTAAGCAGCGTAAATAGCCAAATTACTATTTTAACATGCATATGTACGAAAAATATGGAACCGAAAAATATTTTATTAGTGGGAAATTACTATTAATGTAACGTGTACGAGTTGGACAATGTTTGGTACAGTTATAAAATTACGAATATTTTTGTCCAGCGCACCCTTACAATAAAGAAGGCTTATCTTAATTGTTTAAATTATTTTTAAAAGTTTCTTTTTGGTACCAAATTAAAAGGAAATACATTTATTATTTGAAAATTCCAAACTATAGACGCAGGCATTTTGACACAGTCTGTTTGTCAAACTAACATGTAACAGTTATCGAAGGCTCAACAAAACATACAAAAAATTGTTCGGTTTTTTATCTTTTCAGTATCAAAACATACAGTCTAAAAAAGTTGTTGAAAAACAATTATACCGTTTTAACTTTTGTATCTAACTGTTGTAAAGAGTATGATTTATTATTCTTTAAGAATAATATATTTTAAATCCGAATGTGAAAGCCCTATATAATATGATTTCGACGAGTCCATGACAAAATATATTTTAAAATAAGTAATAGTAAGAGTTGAATAAAGCAGTTTCAAAGTTGTAGGAATTGTTAGTGATGTGGGAGGGGAGGTAGGATAGTTTGGAAGAAAATAGGCAAAGCTCCTTAGAAGACGGCATTTGAAAAACCATATGACAATAGTAAAAACATTTTTACCGCGTTTTTATTAACTTTCTTTCTTGCCTGTGTGTTCAGTACAAGTTTTGCAATCGATTTTAAACTAACTCTTCTGAGAGCTATATATTTGAAACTTCAAAGATATCTCAGCACTGGATGACAATGCAACTGAAGGAAAATTGTCAAATAATTATTATTTCAATGATTATTTTAAAAATAAACAAACTAACTTCTTGAAGAGCCAGAGACTTGAAATTTTAAACATAACAAACTTGTGATCAAGACGAGCCCAGGCCTCTGCAATGGCTGTTGTGTTGGACAACATGCAAACTGTTCGATGTACCTTGGCCAAACCTCCACTAGGCACCACTATGGGTGGCTGGTGATCTAATCCTACTCGGAAGCCAGTGGGAAACCAATCCACAAACTGGATGGTGTGCATTGTCTTGATTGTGGCAATGACAGCATTCACATCCTTGGGGGTAACATCTCCTCTGTAAAACATGCAGCATGCCATGTACTTGCCATGACGAGGATCACACTTAATAATTTTATTTGATGGTTCGAAACACGCATTTGTAATTTCTGCGACGGACAATTGTTCGTGGTATGCTTTCTCGGCAGAGATGATTGGTCCATACGTGACTAGTGGGAAATGAATGCGTGGGTACGGCACCAAGTTTGTCAGAAACTCGGTCGAAGCTACATTCAAGACACTATCAAACTGAAGTGAGGTTGTGACAGAAGAGACTATTTTCCCAATTAGGCGATTCAGGTTAGTGAAGGTGGGGCGTTCAATGTCGAGATTGAGGCGGCAGAGGTCATAGATGGCTTCGTTGTCGACCATGAAGGCGCAATCTGAGTGTTCCAAAGTGGCGTGAGTAGTTAGAACGGAACTGTATGGTTCAACAACAGCAGAGAACACTTGTGGGGCAGGATAAACTGTAAACTCGAGCTTACTCTTCTTTCTGTAGTCCACAGATAACCTTTCCATCAGCAAAGGCGTGAAGCCTCACCCAGTACCACCTCCGAGAGAGTGAAATATCAGTAAACCTTGAAGCTCAGGGCACCGATCAGCCAGCTTGCGGATTACATCCATAACCATATCTAAAATTTTCTCGACAATTCTGAAGTAACCTCGAGCGTAGATGTTCGCTGCATCTTCTTTTCCGGTTATAAGTTGTTCAGGAGGAAATGCAGCCGGTATGATCCATGGCGAACTTCATCTGAAAAAACAATTTAATTTTCAACTTCGATGTCATCTGAACCCAAAGAAAAATCACTAAAAGTAACAAATTAAGACTGGAATGAGTTAAGGCTTGAAGCTGAGATATGTATGTCAGGAGCTGTGGTTGGCATTATGTTATAGCGCCAAGGAGACCATTCGCGTCCCTTGGAAAGCAAAGCAGATTCTCAGCACTAAAAAAAAAAATTAATGAGCACCTGATTACCCCACTCAACACTTTCTCTAACAATTAAGTCCATAACAAACATTTTTAAAAAATGTAAGCACTAAAAATTAAAGGGAGGACTAATCTTGTACATTGTATATTTACAATCTAAATTAACTTTGCTAACTACAGAGGCGTTAAAACACTAAATTAACTTTTTAAGATGAATCAAAATACTAGCGAATTAGACAAAAAATCTTAAAATGCAAATTTTCTTATGTAAATTATTACAATTTATTTACATTTTTTAATTCACAACACTAAATTCTTTTTTACAATCTCAGCTAACAAATGTGATTAGGACTATATTGTTCCAGTAACTCACTTGTCTAAATTACTTTTAATACACACTATTATAAGTTGTGACAAACGTCGCTCTTGTAAAATAATTTAAACCTTCCAGTTCTCTTCTTCCGGGGCTTGTTACAAAAATACTTGGCACTGCATTTTGTTTCAGAATTTTTGTTTGCTTGAGTGCTTGTACACAAAATCATTCTATTAAAAATGTGTTGTACAAATACACCTTGTCTCGTAAAAAAATCTTATTAAATAAAGTAAAGTTTGTGAACTTTCAAGGTGTGTTTTTTTTTCCGGTCAAGTTTCATGATGATGTTGCCGTTCAATTTTGTGAATTTATTTCTGTTTTCGCGTTTGAGTAGCATATGGTTTAACTGTTCTGATTGTTCTAATTGTTAATGCCATCTTACACGCTATTTAACTTTATCATTATTTTATTTAC
Source organism: Medauroidea extradentata (assembly GCA_003012365.1). Classification (NCBI taxonomy): domain Eukaryota; kingdom Metazoa; phylum Arthropoda; class Insecta; order Phasmatodea; family Phasmatidae; genus Medauroidea; species Medauroidea extradentata. The sequence continues at coordinate 42,144 of PNEQ01075370.1, forward strand.
AGTTTTGTTTGTTTTGCTTTTGGTTTGCCGACGACTCCTAAACGTTTTAAAATAAGAATTTAGTTGTGTGTGTGTGAGCGAGTCTGAATTCAATGCTGCTCGTTATTCTTATCTGTTTTGTTGTGAAACATGTTGACGTTCGTAATCGGTAAAATTATGCAGTACAGAAAGCAACGTAGCATACGTGCGTAGTAGGGCTTTATCTTGTCACCTCTATTATTAGCCATATTTGTTTCTACAATGTCCTGCTTCCCCGTTTATGTAGTACATGCGAGAATCCACGGAACATCTTTAAAGGACGTTTCTATTATTACACTGGAAAATCTCCTTGTGAGTATTTCAACTATTGAGACCACCGACTAGCTTAAGATGTTCATATAATGACTTTACTGGTGAGTTAACATTATGTCGATTTTTTTTGTGTGTATGGGTTCCCTTTAGGTCGTACGTGAGCACTTAGGAATTTTTCGATCTTAAGTCCTCAAAGGGGGTGAAAAGGGGTTAAATGTGTTTTATAAGATTCGGGTACATAGCTCGAACCCGATGGCCTATCGTCACGATTTTATTCTTCAATGGGCGAATCATAAAATTGCAAATTAGCCAATTTAAGGATTTTTCTAAATTCCATTTTTAAGGGGATGAAAAGATCCGAGATGTGTTTTCGATTAATTGTAGATATCTGTCGAATCCTTCGCGATAATTGTGCTTCAATATGATGCTTATGCAAATATCCAAAGATAGGTTTGAGGATTTTTCTAAATTCGGCTCCCAAAGAGTAAAAAGGGGAAGTTTAGAATTTCTTTGATTAAAGGGGTGAAAAGACATGAAATGTGTTTTCAAGTATTCTTCCATAGCTGTCGAACCAGTTGAGATATTTAAGTAATGTTTGCTTCAGAATTATGTTTACGTCAAGAACCTAAAATAATATTTCAGGATATTTCACAAATTTTACTACAAATAGGTAAAAAAAAAAGGTAAAATATGTTTCAGATTCATAACGGATTTCCTGCTGAATTTTCAGATATCGACAAAATTTTTGTTTAAGATTAATGCTTAATTTAATACCTAAAATGTAGTTTATTGATTTTTCGAAATTTTGCACCTAAAAGAGTGAAAAGTTATGAAACCGGTTGAACAGTGTTTTTAATTAATCGTTTATATATATCTCAAACCCAACGGGTTATCGTAATGGTTTTCACTATAATGTGACGCCCATAGAATAGCTTTAGTTGTCTATAAAGGTCTTTTTTTATCTACAAGGTGGTGAAAAGCCATGAAATGGGTTTTAGATAAATCAGTAAGTGCTACAGAATCAATCGATATATAGAGTTGCTTTTCGTTTCATGATGAATACGTAAACGTCCTTTACACAGATTTCAGAACTATTCTAAATACGAACTCTTAGGGCTATGAAGGAATAAAATAGGTTTTCAAATGAATCATCGATTACGCATAGACAACGGTTATCGTCGTTATTTTCACTTTAATTTGATACTTAAAATAAATGTTTAATGTGTGATGGTAAGATTTTGCGAAATTCGATCACTAAAGAGATGAAAAGGGACAAAATGTGTTTACAGTTACCCAACTATTATCTACCTATCCAGTTGAGATATTTATATATTTTTTTTGTTTAAGAATGATGCTTGCATAAATACAAAAATAATTATCTCAGTTTTTATACTGATAAAATAACTTTCAAATGCCAAGGCGGATGGGCGGGAGATGGGCGGGGAAGGCAGTATTTGTAAACCTTTCAAACATACGGTCTGAAATAGCAAATTCGACCTTACAGATATAATTTATAGGGAAGTTAACATTGTGCAATAATATCGTTAATTATTATACAACCTCCATGTGCTCAGTGACTTAATAGTTTATTTATTTTAATGAACTTTCAACGGTACGTATTAGCGAGCAGTCGAGCACTGTCATCAATGGTAGTGCTCGAGGTAAATGAACCATACCACGTATACTATACAATCCGATTATTCTCTCGTGCTCGTCTATTCAGCTAAGACTATAAATAAGGCCAAGGACAATTGTTGTGAGTGGCAGGGACAGACTTAGGACAGTTTTTCACATGGCAGCTATAGCTACTTAGCCTGCTGCAGAGTACGCTCAAACTACAGATTCGTTATCCTTCACTTTATGGCCGAGTTACTAAACTAAGAGGTCCTTCAACTGAAAGAAATATTCGCTGTTACTAGTAATACACGCGGGCAATGTAGTAGGCGGATTGCTAGCTTAGATCATAAAAATGATTTGTTTATTCGTCTTCTATGCGGTCATGTACCAATCATTCGATCGCAATAAAATTTTGGCAAGTTTTTCGTGCACCCATAAAAATTTATGCAAAAAAAAATTGGGCGGAGGGAGGCAAAACGAGGTAGAGGGACAGAACAGGATACCAAAAAAAATTTTTAGTGAACAAATAAGCTTTGGTGAGCTGTGTGTGCGTCCGCAATGATTTCTGTCGGAAAAAACCTAATGTTTGGAGGGAGACTGGTTAAAATGGAGTATAGGGGCAGAACGGGATACCCAAAAAATATTTGTGAAACGGTTTTCCTTTTTAAAATGTTTCTAAAACGGACATTTATGACCCTAAACCTAATATTGCCCAATTTAGGAATTTGAAATATTTGTTTCAGAAGTATTATCGAAGTTGCGGGTACCAGCTAGCACAACGTACAAAATAAATTTCGATCCCCGGCTTCGGCCATTCTGATTTCGGTATTTCCGTGGTTTTTTTGAAATCGCGCCAGGTGAATGCTGGGAGAGTTCCTTAACAAAGACCATGGTCGAATCCTATCCCAGCTTCTATAATTGTACCAAGTTGTGTGTCAGTCTCTAAGGACCTCGCTGTTGACGATACGTAACCCCCTCCCCTAAATACCTACGTACTAAATAAATCAGTACAGGATAAGCCAGCTTGTAGATACAGAGAGAGCGCGAGAGAGAGCGCGAGAGAGAGCGCGAGAGAGAGCGCGAGAGAGAGCGCGAGAGAGAGCGCGAGAGAGAGCGCGAGAGAGAGCGCGAGAGAGAGCGTGAGAGAGAGCGCGAGAGAGAGCGCGAGAGAGAGCGCGAGAGAGAAGTAAAGAGAAAAGATAAAAAAGTAACAGACAGAAAAATAGAACAAAGGAAAGAGAGAGAAAAGAGAGAGAAAAGAGAGAGAGCGTGTGAAAGAGTAACTTTGAAACTGGCCAAACAGAAACGGTTCAATAAAATTATAATCTACACATTTAATCATAATTTCATTATAAATCAAGCATAAATATGTTTGTAAACTAAATACTGAACGTTAAATTAAAAAAAGTAACTAAAAATCACAACACAAGCATGAACTAACCAACTATAGTGGGTTCCAAGTCCACAAACACTGCCCGAGACACGTATTTTCCTTCTTCGGTCTCGCTGAAGAATATGTTGGAATTGTCATCACTGCCACCAAAAGTCTTGTTCGATGACATCTGGCCATCAGGTTGAATGCCATGTTCCAAGCAGTACAATTCCCAGCAAACACTGCCGACTTGGGTGCCAGCCTGACCCACATGAAGAGAGATACATTCACTCTGAAAGAAAGAAAAACATGCATTCAGGTTTTAAAATGTCAATAAAATATTTAACAGACACTGCTAAAGACATTATACAGTTATATGCTAACTCAAGAGGTTAGCCTGGGTAGCTCAAAATTTTAGCTCGAGGCATCCAAAAAGTAACGAACAAGTTCTTAAGATGTTCAAGTGCGATCAAGTCATAATTTTATTAAATGGTGTTAAGTT
>PNEQ01075375.1:0-22086 GCA_003012365.1 Medauroidea extradentata
TATATATATATATATATATATATATATATATATATATATATATATATATATATATATATACACACACACACACACACACACCACAAATTCTCTCTCTGCATAATGGAGTATAGTCCGTACAGTTCATTAAAATTAAATAAAAATGTATAATCGAAGTGATCTATATTGTCGTTTTTATTAAATTGCAGACATGGCACCTTTATTATATTAAAAACCATAAAGATATTAAATGTATGACATCAGGGCGGTTCAATAACGTTTGTTACATACATAATGGAAATGAAACATCATGTACGTGTTGTTTGTTATTTGTACTAGCATTTAATTATACGTGATGTTAACAGAAGTTGACGACAGGTTTAATTATACGTGATGTTAATTGAAGTAACCAATATCAATATTATTACAAAGATGTGACATTTATAATAATGCATGTGTATGTTCGGTACACTTAACTCATAAGTCTAACAAATGTTATTCGTATGAATATGCTCAGTTATTTAAACCGACCTAACAAATCAAAACATAACCAGGTATTCGACGTCAATTTATTGTAACTGTCCACCAATTTCAAACATGAAGATAGAAAACGTATTTGTAAAACACAGCAATGAAGTTACGAAAGTGCACACATTTCCCAATAACCAGATAATAACAGTTATCTATGTATCAAAATGTTAATATTCAATGCAGGTGTATTCTCATACTGCGAGCTGAAAGTACTGCATATTTTAACAGTACGGAAATATTTAGTTGACATTCGCAATGATGTTACGGTCTAACTACCCGCTTATATCTTTCCATGTAAAAAATTGACCGAACATCGCAGTGGCCCAGTGGGTTTCCTCGGGATACAACTATACCTTTTTAACAGTCCACTACTGATCCATTGTGACTTAACTCACATCTGTTAGGCACGAACAAAACGTGTAACACCATCAATGTAGTGATTATTTTCAATGAAACCTTCAGAAACAACCATACAACAAAGTATTTTAGACACTAAATATCTCACATCAAGCAATAAACTTGATCCTGATTACAGAATAATGTTGTGAGTTGTTGGTCCAGGTAGTCGCAAACGGTTACTTTCGCCCCATTTGACAAACAGAGTTGTCATTCTCCCGTATGAAACGACTGAACACGTGGTTCCGTCCATGGGTCCGAACATCAACTGTTTCCCACAAAGCTAACTAAACAGCCACATATCACGTAAAATAAATGTTGTCACAGTACAGTTTTCAGAAGAACGTGATGCAAGGATCAAATTTCCTCGTAGTTTTTTTTTTTTTTTTTTTTTTTGTTCTGTAGGTAATACCTGACTAGACAGTTCTGACTGGCAAGTGATTAAAGTATTGATTATTAACCATACTACGCAGTGCAAGCATATGAAGTGTAATATTATTATAACGTTTTATGTTGATGTTCCCTCCGTTACTGTATGCAATCCTGTATTTGACAACTGGCAGCTGTCATGTATGAACGCACCACAAGTTGCTAAACATTACTGTCAACTATGTTGTTTAACGTTACACAACGACGTGTTAACGAACAAGTGAAATGACATACATTTAAATTCCAATATTCAAACTGCGCGAACGTGAATATTTCTTAACATCCATACTGCAATCAATTAAACTAACATTGACAAGATATTATTCTATGGTATCGCGGTATTTAAAATATCTAATTAGTATGTAAATACAATTTGTAAGTTCCGTCACAATACGCGACAATTATATCTGGATACTTGAGCAAGAAGAGCCAGTTAAACAAATTAGTGTTTTCTTGACATAACCTACGACCATAGGCGTAGCGTGACTCTAAATTGGGAGGGAGGCCCATCTAGTATTTTTAGTAAAACCACAAATAAAAAGTGTAAATTTACAAGAACTTGCTGAAAAACTATCACTACGGTAATAATTCGATACAAATATTGGCTAAAAATTTAATTAACCTTCTGTTTAAAAATAATTACGATGTTCGTTGTGTGTTTATTATTTTCTTATTTTGTTTGTTTACTATTCTGTGGATGTTTGGTTGGCTATTGTTTGCTGGGTGCAAGTTCTGGATACTATGGTACTAGACAGTGCAATGAAAAAGTGCAATGAAAAAGTTGCAAGTCTTTTTACACGGGTAGCACGTCATTGCTCTCCTCTCGGGGCGAGTTACCGGCGAGGCCCCGACAACTAATTAGAATATTAAATGCCTCGCAATCACTGTCTGTCTACAATTACTAATCAGAGGTGTCTCGGCCCGACGTACTTTGTGACTAGGCGAAATCTTAATGGCGTCCCGACGCCCAAAACAACGATGATGATGGCGCCTAGGTCCACAACACTCCGCGTCTCGACGCCTAGCTTCGACGCCTGACGGTGGCACTCTGCCCTACCGTCGCCGCGACTCTCCGACGACTCTCCGGCTTGATAACGTCCGTCCCGGACCGACACCGGCTCGCTTCTCCTTCTGATTTTCGCTAAAACCCCCCGTTACTTGGCCAGCAAGCTACGGTTCATTTTGGGCCAATCAGGAGTCAGCTTACAACCGATGGCCCCGCCTCTCGAGGACAACAATTCCGGACAGAACCGTATTTATTCAATCATTTCTTAATTTCTCGTCGCTATTTATATTCAGTTACATCAAATGGTTCATTTTCTTTTTAAATTTATGATTTCTTAATTACTACATAACTGTAACACAGCAACAACTATCAAAGCCATTGGCTGGACCCCTCCCCTCGTGACCAGCTAGGGAGGTTGGTTCGAGCGGGGTGGGGTGAGGCCCCAAGGTACTCTGCACCTGCTTCCCTCGCTTTCACTAAGACAAAATATATACAATTCCTTATTTTTAATATAAAACTTGGTGCAGTAATGGTATCTTAATGAGAACTATTGCAATGTGATCCTGATACAATGACGAGGAGAAAGAATGTTCGCAAGGCATAGTTATTATTGCACATTGATTTATGATTGTTGACACTAATAACTATTAAATATAATAAATCGGAGCGGCAACCATATGGGCTTGTCACATAATATAAAAAGTAATTCATTTACAGACATTATAATTACCATTTTTTAAAACTATTTTGAAGTTGGGGATGGGGCACGAGCCCCTCTGTGCCATAACCCCCATCCCCCAGGCTACGCATATGCCGACGACCTACCGTTGTTGCAATAAGACGTGCAAAAACCGTTCCCAGAAAACTACCCGTTCCTACGAAAATAATTTCAAAAATATTATTTGTCAGAACCTCAGACTTTTACTTTTGACGACAGTACAATCAACACGTTTTTGATTGTTATTTAGTTTGCTTTGTTCATATTAAAAAAAAAAAAAATCATGAAACTTTAAATTATCTGATAATGAAAGAGAAACCAAGGTTTCAACATTTCTCATTTTATCCTGAACAGGCTATAGATAGAGCCAGTGATTTTTGGGGAAAAGAATTTTGCAGTAACTTGTTTCAATGCCTTATTTTTACATCTGTAGCTGTGCTTCATGGTCATTGATGGGAACATTTTTTTAAACTCTCAATGCCTCACAGACGCGCGGTGTCATAGTAACCTTTCTGCGATTGGCACAGTCACATGATCGACGCCAATAACTATGAATCAGAGTTGAAGATGTGCACGTAAGGCACTGAAACAAATTGCTGCTAAATTCTTCCCCCCTCCCCAAATCATTGGCTCTACCTATAATAGGATATAAATAATTTGAATAGTGAATCCTAGCAGAAAATGTCCGCAGTTATATGGCAGCAGATGAATCACTAGCATCACGTTTGAGTCATTAAGACCTGCGACACAGCCGATAGACGGCTGACCCGGGACAAAGTTCACACACTGACGTCACTGGTTCGGCACAAACAAAACGCATGTGGTTGTCTCGAAGGCCCTACATAACGAGTAAAATACTATTCGTAGCATCATACGATGTTCTATATTCATGTACATCAGTAGATTCATTCACGTGTACAAGTTCCGTAAAATGTTATAGCTACTTAAGGGGAATAATTAATAAGTAAGTATTTCAGGATAAGATCAATCAAAGCAACATAAATATTTCTCAAATATCGAGAGCGACATTAAGAAAAGGCGAATAAATTCTTCGGTCATCATAACATCCGTCAAGTTTTTCACATTAGAAAATCGGGAGCGACCCATAACAAATGTGATTGGTGGGACTGAGAATTCGGCTTGGCTGTAGCCTGTAGGTTTCCTAGGAATTACGCACACCAAACAAACGCTAATGTTAAAATATGAAACCGTACGATCGTCGTTCACCTCGACACCCCACGATGAGGCACTGTAAGGTAAATGTCCCAAATCAAATGTACGGCTGAAAACCTAATATTTTAAGTTATATATACATATATACACACACTCACACACACACACACACACACACACATATATATATATATATATATATATATATATATATATATATATAGGATGTTAATGAATGACGTTTCAAGTCTCGTAATAGTCGGGAAATCCCTTAAAATTGGTGAACAAACGTTGAACATATGGTATCACACATGCCACACATCGCTGCATATGTCACTGCCAGACGTAGCGCTCGTGTTGCATCAAACCAATTAACTGTGTCAATTTAGCAGTGCACCACCTGGCCCTCGTGTGCTGCTTCACATTAGTGTCAACCAGCACTTCGCTGATGCGCAGGAAAAGTACACAAACACTGCAGAAGACACCAGATTGGAACCTAGTACACTGTGCGCGTAAGCAAAAAAGTCCACCAACTGTTATATTCTACCTGTGCTTGAAACGCACTGCAGAGAATTATAAGTATTCATATTCGGAAGAAACATCTCAACGCGCATTCAGTTTGTACATCTATGAAAAGAAAATACATTCCAAACAATGTTTCTCACAGTTTATCAATCGCTTATTGGAAATACGATTTTCAAGACTCTCAAATGGCTAAAAACAGCTTTTTTTAAATTTCCGTATCTAGGAAAATTCCAACAGGATTAGAAAACACAATAATAGAAATAAGCGCTGGAATTTGAACCATAAGTATAGGAAATAAAATAATACGGTCACCGCTTAGAGTCCCATAGGAAAATGAACAATAGTAAAGCTCTGCGCGCCAGTTGCTGGGTTTGTGTGTAGAGGCGATAATGCATTACATAGGTCGACCTACGTCACTCTTTAACGCTCCATCGGTTTTGTGCCTCACATACACCAACGCAGCCTACCTAGATAAGAACCTTAAGATTCAGGAAAAACGATTTACGACTTAAACTGTTGGTGTTTTGGCCACACTTTTGGTACATGTGTGCAACGCCCTGCAGTTCGGCCAGAGGGCGGGTCCAGGCCGGCTATATTTACCTCGCGCGAATCTCGCGCCTGGCAAACCCTCGGCACCCCGGCTGCCGCCACACTTTATTCGGCGTCCTCGAGTTGGACCGCCTCCAGGGGCGCGCGCCGCCGCCGACACAACCGCCAAACGCGACTAGCCGTCCTGCCGCCCACCGACTCCGGCGATACAGCGTCGAGTCCGTGCAACTCACTCGCCATCATTCCTCATTGCAAACTTCATTCATCGTACTATATCCTTGACAAACGAACTTTTTTTCCGTGGTAATTTTACCGAGCGAGGTGCAGCAACGGTAATACGTTGGACACGTATTCGGGAGAATCCGGGTTCGATCATCGGCTCCGGTTCCTTAAGGGCGCGGCTACCGCTATTTTCATCACGATTTTTTTTTTTTACTTTTTATTTGTACCAGATATTTTTCTTCTTATTTTAGACACAAAATGTGACTAAATTTGGCTCTTGTGAAAATTTTTTTATGTCATAGTTTTCGCGTAATGGCTTGTTAAAGTCATATTTTTGCATGTTTCCGTTTTAACGACTACACTAAAACCAACTAATATACCAAACTCCAAAAAATCACAGGGGAAAGACATTGCAGGCTACAATGACAAGCTCATGAAATTTAAGAATAAAAATTATTTGAATATTAAAAAATTGCTGAAACTGAAAATAAAAATTTTAAAATTCAATATTTTTTTTAAAAATACAAATAATGTTTATTCTTTAATTTTATGAGCATGTCATTGTAGCCTGAAATGTCTTTATCCACTGTGATTTTTTTTAGATTGGTATATCAGTTGGTTTTAGTGTAGTCGTTAAAACGGAAACATGCAAAATATGACTTTAACAAGCCATTACGCGAAAACTATGACAGATAAAAAAAAATCATAAGAGCCAAATTTAGTCACATGTTGTGTCTAAAACAAGAAAAAAAATCTGGTACAAATACAAAATAAAATAATGATGATGAAAATTGCGGTAGACCGCGCCCTTATACAAAGGCCATGGCCGAATCCTCTCCCATGTAATGGTTGTAAGTTGTGTGTCACTGTCTCTAATTAACTGACTGTTGACTACACGTAAATTCCATTTATCTGTCCTTACTTTAACGTGGTAATTTTCAGGAGTAAGAGTATTTTATTTATATGTATACTATTATAGGGTAAACCTACCCTACTTTCTGATACTAAGGCTTCGAACTTCATGACAGACATATTATGTTAAACATTTTAATTGTGATCTTGTATTTGATATATTGGTAACTCATTTATTACCAAAACTACACATGCCCGCTCTCTGTCGGTAACCAAGTGAACTAGGGGTACAGATCCTAAATTTTGTGAAGCTCGCAAAGTGGTTTGTCACGATATTAAGGTATACAACGATAAATGGTCAGTTTATCCTATAGGGCTATGTTAGCACAGACATATGCTAGCAAAAGGTTACGGAAACATACGTGCATGAAAGCAAAGGAAAATAAAATACTGGTTTGTTAATCAACAATTTTTTGTGGCCGGAGAAAAATTCGGTTTGCTTGAGAAGTGAGATCAAAGGTCAAGGTCAAATCCAAGATTGCGGCCGTGGTGTCATACAAGATGGCTGCAGCTCGTGATGTAAGAAAAAAATTGAGGAAACTGGGCTGAAACCGATTACTTGCTGCACACGGTGAAAAAGAGCCTAAAGTTCTTAGCATCTAATTGTGTGTTGATGTCAAAAGAAATATTTCATACATGGCAGCTTGAATTTTTCGAAGTGATACTTCAAGAGAAAGAGCATTAAAATTAACAGGATCCCGATAATTTCTCGTTATCATCTTGCAATAGACTATACTGCAAGTTACTGTGTGGACATATGATATGACTGCTGCTGTTGGCTAGCGATACTAAGCGAAAGATGCGCGCGCAACTGTCTCGCATGACCAGCCTTGCAACTCGGGTTGGGGTTGCGTACCTGGCAGGCAACAATGCTCTCCCTCTCAAACAGTTCGCAGTAAAGCGTTCCATGAAGGTGACGAGTATTATGTGTATGTAGTACATCTTATAAAAGCAATAAAAATACCCAGGTGTTACACACAGGTAGGAACATAGTACACCTTTTTTTTTCTTCTTGACGTAGGGAATGTTTGTACTCCACAATAGGTCTATCTGTGCAACAGCTTACGATCAATGTAAAGTAACATTACTCACGGAATATTTCTTTAATGCCCAGTTGGTTTATTAATTTCAGTTAAAACAATTTAAAACGTAAGGACTGGTGTCTCCCTTACGAGTTGCTGCTCGTATGTAATGTTTTCTACTCCATTTTTAATAAAGAATCACCTCACGATATTCGTACTTGTGAAGACGGTCTCGTGAACTTACTGAAGTTTGGATAACGTTGTTTACAGTAACTATCCACCATAACGCATAACCTGAGCAGTGAGCACATCAAGACACACGTACGCCTCAAATATTCCAAAATCCCGACGGTACAAAAGTTAAATCCAATTAGAGGGTGGCCACCCCAGTTATTTTAGTAACTGTTGAAACTATCAACCAGCATTTGATAATGGTTTGAAGATCCTAATTGCATAAATGAATGCTTAGAGTATTGTCGTTTTACATAATTCTGATTCCGATATTTTAATAACATACAGTTTTAAAAACTCGATATTCAAAGGCTCATTACTTCCTAAATATTAAACCTGCGTACTAAGACTCCTGTACATTATCTATCCACTTCTCATAAAGAATCATTACACTGCGTCTGTACCTGCAGTTCAGGGACACTCTGTATAATCATTGCTTCGCAGTGGATGTCTTGGAATACTCCATACTTTGCCAATGTTATTGTTACTCTTGTAAAGTAAATTCTGATTGGATATGGTGCACGACCATCTTTAAGTTACAGTGTTCACGCTAAAAAATAGTTTGTAAATGTACCACACGTGCGTATAGGAGCGCTAAGGAAGTAGGTATGGTAGAATAGTTTCCCAGACATTCATGGTAATACTCCTAAACCTTATTATAAAACAGTTAAATGTATACTGAAGATACCAGACTTGTATTGTAACAACTGTAAAATATTGCATATTTACAAGACGGAAGTATGGTAACTGTCCTATACTACGTCTGGGATAATAACTTCCTAAACATTTTAGGAAGTTTTTTTACAGTGTTTCACCACTACAAACATTCCTGAAGACGCATCACCACTTTTAACATTTCATACTCTAGATGTGAGTGTATTGCCCCATTTTACATATTTAGGTAATAAATTACGTCCTTGTTGGAAGATAAAAAAAAAAAAATAACACAATCTTTATCTTTCAACAAATAACAGATAATATTACTAAAGTAATGTATTACCTACAAATGTAAAAAGGCGTAACAGACAAACATTTACAGCATGAAATGTCACGAATGTTGATACGCCTTTAGGAATACTTGTAGCGAGGCAAATACTGTAAATTAAAGAAAGTCGTGGACTATCACACTTAATATATTTTTGTCGCAATGTTATCTATAAAGACCACAGAAGCCTAGCAAACATTCAACATTTTTTCCAGCGGTAACTCGGCGTCCCTTGGCGTAGCGGGCAGCAACGTCACGGCGCCGACAGAACGCGAGGACAAGAATCCTCCCACCTCACCCATGACGGACTTGGAGGGGTCACGCCGCGGTCGGTCGACGTTCGCGTGCTGCCCTAGATGGAGGTCCGTGGACAGGAGGTGGGGCCGCCGTGACGGGAGAGGGAGTCGGCACGCGAGCTTCGCCGCGATGCAACGACCCCGGTAGTCGCGCGCCGTCAACCCGACGTGGGCCATGGACCTAATACGACCCCTCCCCCCAAACCAACAAATTCGGACTAGATCTCCGTGTTGTAACAAAGAGACCAAAAGCCTCCCACACCCACCTCTCCGATCCGGCATTATTGTTTTGTATTTTTATGTAATGTGTTTTGTCAGCTATTTTGTTGTGTGCTGGCGTCTAATTGTCTGTGTTTGTCATTTGCAGCCCTCTTGCGCGTCGTCTGGAAGGTTGCAGTCTTGTCTGTTTTCTACATCGTCTGCTAGGTGATGCTAGTGTCGTAACTCATTACTTAATCCAATATGGCGGCGACTTCTGTTTTGCTTCTCAGCTTACATTATATGTGCTGGATAATACTACATCATCATACTACTGCCAAAGTTTATGGAACCACTGCAACTTTACATAATAACATAATGTGTATGTACGATGTATATTTTAGACGGTGACGACGCACGCATGTATTTCAAGGGGAACGGTACTAAGCAGTCACTACAAACTACTGTGAATTATCTGCGGAACCATTAGACTGGTAGAGGCAGGTAAATCTCCAGCCAGTAGCGTTGAATCGGCGAGGAACGATTTCTGCAGTAACACGACTTGAGTACCAGTAAAATCCTTTTTTTTTTTTGGTTGATTCTGCATGCATGTCAATACCACGTGCTCGTAGCGTACAGTCGATTCTGGCATAGCTTCCTTTCAAACGCATTCACGCCTCGACACTGGTACGATTGCATAGGGAGACAGCACTCAGACGCGCGCAGAGACGCGACGAGCCACACCACCTTCTCTCTCTCTCTCTCTCTCTCTCTCTCTCTCTCTCTCTCTCTCTCTACCATTACTCTCGCGTGACACGCAGGGTGCCTCCTGCATTCTTCCCGCTGACATCACGGGGCGTGTGAGAGGCGAGCACCGGCTGTTATATCTATGCCGACCTTGAAGAACGGCCAACCAGGTTTTCATCGAAGTTTGACCTAACACCTGGAAACTTCCGACTGGAGTCAGATGGCATCCTCACCGAGCTGTAAGGATAGTCCGAGTGGGTGTCGTCGCGGCGACGACCGAGCAGCAGGCAGGGTCTGAGCGCGTAAATGTCAGAGACAGCTCGGCAGCGAAGACGACGGTGACGAATACGGCGTCGACGGCAAGGAGCAGCGCGGGATCAGCACATCGAGGTGCGGCAGCATGTACAAAGAATGAACAGTCAGAGCGTGTTTAGACGGTGCATTTGCGTGTGCGGGACGGACGAGAAGATTACACTACTAATTATAATTAATCATTGTAAATATCAATCTACAGAGTTGTAAAACATATAGATAAGTGTTGTAGTGTCATCGTAGAGTGTTATAATGTTTTATCTTACGCCATTTCCATTTATTTACCTGGAAGTTGGCGGCCTCAAAGGATAACATCTGGAACTATTAAATGCGGTGGTTCGCCATTGCTTTTGCATCGATGAGCGTGAAGAAACAAACACAACATCCAGTCCTGAACCTAGGAAGGTGACATTAAATATCATGAATCGAACCCAGGACCCTTGACCTGTATACCACGAGCTCTAAACTCTGAGCAAAACGGTCGGATAGTATTTTGATAAAGTTCTCAGGAAACTTAATAATATACTTCTTTCATTTAATTTATCAAGTCCTCCATCTCTAACGAACCTAGGAACGCCTATGACAGTAAACTTGTAACACTGTGATATACACATACATGGTGAGTGCGTTATTTAAAAATTGCTAGTGGAAGACAAACAATGTATGTCAGCAAACGAGAGAGCGGCCTACGATAAATGGAAGGCAATAAACAGAACACGATGATCACTGTTGTGAGGCAGAAGTTTTCCAAGACCAAAGTCGTGTTTGAATTGGCCGTCTAAGGACCCTTACCACGCTTCCAGCCCTAGAAAAATGCATCGCGGAAGTGACGTCACACACGCCGCTGTTCGAATTCACAGCAAGGGCTCATATATGCACTCTAGAATGTTCCCTTCAGCTAAGGGGACGAGCCACTTACCCTTCTCGTGCCCTACGTCCGAATTCACAAAATGCAGCCAACTTCATGAAGGGAACAAGGGCATAGGGCTCAAGGGGAAGTGATCAAGGGCACGTTGCACTGAATTAGAACATGGGCCAAGACTAGTCAAGAATGCCGTACGTACACGTGTTCAGTGACCTCGCCTCCAAGCTTGACGTGAACGCCAGGATAACTCCAGAGCCGCCTCCGCAACACTGCAACTATTTATATGCCATCGACTCGCAACCAACACGCACACGCAAACAGCTGGCATTTACGTCACGCGAGGCTCGCCTCCACAGCGACAATCGCGTCTTCGAACTGGAACTAAAATGTGCCCGTACTGGGTCCATTATACTATTAGAGGCTTGACAAAATCGCGGGTTCACTAGGCTAGCCTCCAAGAAGACTTGTTGTTTACTGAAGCAACCAGCAGCTTCTCATTGGCTGCTCGCTGATACAGCAATACGTAGAACTAGGAATATTTCGCGAGTTCAACGACCAACATGCTAGAATCCATTATCCTGTGTATATCGAAGCCCTACCATTTGTCCATTACCTGCTACTCATTCAGACAGCAGACAGTGAACGAATGGACGGGGCTTGAGTATGCATAGGACATTGGATTCTAGCATGCAGGTCATTGAACTCGCGAATTTTTCCTAGCCCTAGCAATAAATACGAAATGAGTCGACCAACATTCAGACACAGAATGTTATGTATACAGAAGTGAAACAGCCAGTAGAACTGCGAACTCAGTCACACACGCCAGCAAAATGGCTTCCCTGGCCAGCAACATGGCGGAAACACCTACTGCCAATCAGTGCAAGGCAACTGCCATGCTAGCCGGCAGCCATGCCAATAGGAAACCTGCCGTAACATGCGGGAACCAAAGAGACACGGGGCTGGTATCAACAACCGCGAGCAGCCAATAAGCGGCGAAGTTCGCTAGTATCAAAAGAGCCGCCACGTCATTTCACGTCTGTATTTCTATTAAGTCTGCGCTTTAGATATATCATTATTACTGGATCGGCGTCCTCTATGAGGTACAAAATTTATCTAAAGCCCAGTTTACACCGAAAAAATTACAGTAACAATGTTAATACCCAAATGTTAGTTACAAAATGTTATCAATAAATTCTAAGTTATGGTACACTAGTTTATGGCAGTGTTGACAACAAATGTGTTATTAACATTGCTGAAGACAACAATGTTGATAACATTGATAGTAACATTTGTTACCAACAACCTTTGATCTAGACCGCCTTAGAATGGGTCGGGAAAATAATGTTATCAACATCGTTGGTGACAAAGTTATTAACATGTTTCTAAAATTCATAACTTTTTTGCTAGGAAATATTTTCAACAAAACGTTAGTAACAAATGTTATTAGCATTTTTTATAAATATTAACAAAGTTATTGACAGAATGTTAGCAACAATGTTGATAACATGAAGTCAACAATTTTCAAGCATTTGTACAACATTAATAATAACATCAACAAAGTTATCGTAGCTTGAATTCTAGCTTGTGCTTAATAGATTGGCGAAATTTTCAGGTCCTTATACATATATTTAGGGACCGGAAGTTTTCGCGAAAAGATTATTGCCCCAATTTATTTCACTGTCTTATGTGCACACCTGCATCTCTGTGTCATGGTTATTGGTTGTGTTTATTAGTGCAGAGCACGGTCGTAGAAGAACAGGTCTGGACACTCGCCTGGATATTTGACCCCCTTGTTTGACTGCAGTTCACCAAGTTACCGAGAATATTGTGTTTTATTGGCGCTGATGTTAGGGCGGTCGAACTCAAACTCCGCCCACTTCCTTTCCGCTTAGATAAACAATTTATCAAAACGTATTTTATATCAATTTATGAAACACTTCCTTCGTTCACAAATTTAAGAATAGGCTCCAGCAATCTTTATTTACTTTATAAATTTAACAATGGAAAAAAGTGGACGGAGTTTGAGTCCGACCGCCCGGAAAACAGCGCCAAAGAGTACGACATTCTCGGTGACTTGACGAACTACAGTCACACAACTAGGGGGTCAAGCAAAATACATTGTTAGATAGTGGTGCAGAGTCGTCTTTCACTTGACTGTGCCAATCAGAACAAAGTTAACTGCGACACCCTACGTTACGTCTGTGATCTGCGGGTATAACTCCCAGACGCTGGGAGTTAAAAACATCCTGTCACTAGGGCCCGGTAGTTTTCGCGAAAAAAGTTTTGCCTCACTTTGTTTCAGTGTCTTACGTGCGCACCTACAGTTCTGCTTCGTGGTTACTGGACAGTGTGCCTTTATGAATATACTACTCTCATTTCACTGAGCCAATCACAGTGAGGTTACTGCAACGCCACACATCTATGATTTGCATTTTTAAAATTATTTCAGCATTTTTTTAAAATACAAATAATTTTCATTCATTATTTTATGACATTGTATCCTGCAATGTCTTTATCCACTGTGATTTTTTTTTTTTTTTTTAGTTTGGTATATCAGTTGGTTTTAGTGTAGTCGTTAAAACGGAAACACGCAAAATATGTATTTATCAAGCCATTACGTGAAAATTATGAGAGATAAAAAAATTGCATAAGAGCCAAATTTAGTCACATTTTGTGTCTAAAATAAGAAAAAAAAATATGGTACAAATAAAAAATTAAAAAAATGGTGATGAAAATTGCGGTATACCGCGCCCTTAAACAAAGTGGAGCAATATTATTTCCGCGAAAAGTTCATGTCCCTACTGTTAAGAGTTTCTGACGTAACGAACAATTTTATGCCAACTCTGTTACATCTGGAATTGTCCAAAGAACCTCTAGTTGTAAACCTTGCCTCTGTTATGTACTAAGGCTAGACACTACTGTCACATGCATTCTTGAGCCTATGCTCTCTCTTCATTGGCTGCTTCTTCAGCAAGTAGACAGTTTGTTTCACTCCAGGTAGCTGAAAATTAAGTCCTTGTTGATGTTTTACACATCTGTGACTGATTTTTGGGCGAAAAGATTTGTGCACCATTCGGTTTGAATGTATTATGTGTAAAGACCGGAAAAATTAGCTAGTTCACATACCTGTAGGCTAGCCTGCAAGAATATATGTGAACTGAAGCAGACAGCAGATGTTCATTAACTGCTTGCGGTTACAGTGATACTTGTGTGTATTAGTTACATTTACATTATTGGCTCGGAGACTTCCAGGAAAGGTCAAATAAGTCAAAGACCAATTACGAAAATGACTCAAACTTACAATCGATGGAATTCTAGCTTATGCCCAACTATAAAACGCGAATTTTTCAGGCCTCTACTTATGTGCATAGCTACAGTTCTGCTTTCTGGTCAGTGATTGGATGTTATAACTATCACGTGTCTTGGAAATCTACTGACAAATCACAGCAGTATCAAGTCACAATACCCTTATTCAGACCGGCGCAGTCAAATGAGAAACGTCTCTGAACAAAGACAACATGCCAATAACTAGAGACCGGAAAAATTCGCGGGTTCACTGACACGTAGGCTAGACTCCAAGAATATCTGTGTATTCAAGAAAACAACAGCTGTTCATTGGCAGCTCGCTGACAGTAAAATGGGCCTGCAGTTAGTTACATTGTTATTATTGGCTGAGCGACTTCAAGGATGTGTCAAATAAGTCAACGGTCAATTATGAGTGTCACACGAACCTACAGTTACTGGAAAAGTTCTAGAATTATTCTAGCTTGTGCCTGAAAGAAAACGCGAATTTTTCATGTCCCCTGCTGCTTGTCACTTCTTGGCCACCCTAGTCTCTGCAACGTGTATTGGTGCAGCTTTAGTGGCGTGTACACGTCTAAACTGACTAGGACAGCCAATGAGCGACCGGCAGCAGGCCTCCGATGCAGCGTTGCCACATTCAAGACTGATACTAAAGACGGCCATGAGTCGAGGTACGTACGTCAATTTCGCAAATACATTCCAGATAAGATAGAACGCCAAAAAAAAATATACTTCATAATCACGTGTGTGATTAGCTGGCGGCTGTCACGAAACGCATTTGACTACTGCAAGCGAGTAGTATATATGGAAATGATTCATAGAGCTATCGCTTGTAATGTTGTAAGTCAATGAATAGGGCCACGATTTTGTCGCGAAAAGATTTTTGCCCCACTTTGTTTCAGTGACTCACGTGCACATCGGCAGTTCTGTTTCAAGGTTATTGGCAGCGTGTCTTTGTTCAGACACGTTTCTCATTTTACTGCACCAATCAGAATATGATTATTTTGAGTCTGTACGTCTATAATTTACCAAGGCAAGTGCGAGTAAAATCATCCAACCACAGACAATGTAGCAGAGCTGCAGGTGTGCACATGACGCATCGAAACTAAATGTTGCAAAAATCTTTTCGCCATAAAATCGCGGCTCTATCAATGAATAATCGACTGTATCCAGAGCGTGTACAGGACTGAGCAATCTAGGCTACTGCCAGATGAATTCGCGAAATTGACGTACCTCTAGCCATGAGGCACCCCATCAATATAGCGACGACTACGGGAATACGTTACAAAGTGGTGACGTCAATGTCGTAACCTTGGCGGGGGTAACCCGCGAAGGTTGGTGGCCTCTCCATGATTCCCCGTCGGCAAGGACATGTACCCGCGACTGTGGCCACCCGGTGGGCTGAAGAGTGTGTCAGGGTGGGGGGGGGGGAGAGAAGGGGAATCGGGCGTTCGCTCGCCTTCCCGGGAGACGTCGCCGACGCGGCGTAGGCGTCAAGCACGCGGGCTGCAAGCAAATGCGCCGTCGTCGGCCTCGTTGTTCGTTATCCCCCCTCCCTCACCACATGGTACCAAACTGCCATACCGGGCGAGACAATACCCTCGAGGTACGTCGGGGTCGTCTCAACACTCGTGCCGGTCCGCTCTCCATGCCATGTTCCGAGAACTGCTCCACGCCGACCTGGGCAAACCCTTGTTTGTCCCCTCCCCGCGAACAATCGCGCAGTTATCTGATGGAACTCCACTAGGGCCGTCAAACAGCCAGTCACGATCTAAAAACAATTCTCCTGAGTGAATGCGCAACACGCACTGAAAGAAAAAAAAATACACACTCAATCACAATGAACATATCAGAACTATATAATTTTTTTTCTTTTTCACTTTCAAATATCCTGTATGATCAAACACACACGCATATACGCGATTCGGGATAAAACGAGCACTTAAAAAGCCCTGCTAAAGTTCTATTTTCAGCCAATTTGTATCTTTCCACGCGTAAAGGCTGCCGCCGGGAAATATCTAACCTCTATGGACACGTCACTTGATGTTTGCGCGTGTCAGATAAAATGTGCAGTCAGTATGAATCGAAACAGTTTGATAAAAAAAGTTCACTAATTATATAAAATACAATTATGTCAACTTTGGTTGCTATTGTTTCAGTATAGTTGTATTTAACAGGAAAATACACGGAATTATATTGCGTATTTTCTCTGTCAAACATACAAGCAGTACGATAATGTTGAACTATACGCAGTAAAGGCTTCTGATATCATAACAACGTTTGGTAGTTTTGTTTGAAATGGTTTTTGGTCGTGATATGTAACATTTTTTCAAAACAAGGAATTACACGTTTCCAACTAATATACATATAGTTAATGTGATAACTAGGAAGTAATTAATGTCTTAGAAAAAAATACCCAACGTGGCAAAATCTATTTTAAACAAAACTGCCACACAGATTTGTGATATCTGCTCTCGTTTAAAAAAAAATCGACAAAACCGAAGAAATAGGAGAACATAATCTTAAGAGGCCATTCCAGTGTTTCAGGCGCATGTATGCAACCCACATTAAAAACATACAAATCAAGTATTACACAGATCAACTTTATCTTCGCGTTTAATGACAGACACAGTCGTTCTTATTTTCTCTGCGTTTGTCGAAGTCAAGTATAAAGAATGTAGACTATACATTTCACAAAACCCTTTCTTGGTATTAGGTTTTTAATGTAACCGTTTATTATACTACATTTTTCAGAACGCAGCGAAAATAATAACGACTGTACCTTTGATAAAGCGCGAAGAAAATGCTGATATGTGCAATACTCTCATTGCTATAGTGAAGGTAATATTAGTCTTGATTTTTATGGGGTTAATGCGGGTTGCATACATGCGCCTGAAACACTGGAAAGGCCTCCTAAATTCATCAGGTTCAGGGTGCCGCCGACTATACCGCCGTACGGTACATTGATACTTTTAGAAACAACTATTGTAAGAAAAAATGAAAAAGCAATACGGTGAGATAAAAAAATTAAATAATTTTCTTATCGTTGCGCGTCCGCGAGTATGGACATTTTTATTGGCAATAATTGTTATAAAAATGAGTTAAACACGCCTGTTATACGATACTCAAAGGATGGTTGCATTGATGTAGAAACAGTTCTTCTGTATATTACGGGCAGTGGCTAAAATGTTGAAAATCGTGTAATGGAATATGTAAGTGCATAATGTGTTCATTTTCAGGAAGTGAAATAGAATGTATATTTACATTTAGCATATATTACAGTATTTTATAGGTGACGTAGTTAATGGCGGCGGATGGACAATGTATGTCGGCTTGCTGTGCAGCCGTCAACCTGGCAATGTTATTGTTGACGTTTGGCGGAAGGATATTAGTTGGTGTGGAAACAGATCCACGCTAGAAGCAGATCTTCAAGAAAGTATCAAGTTACCGTACGGCGGGTATAGTCCGTCACATGCTGTGCAGAGCAGAAGGAGATTTTTTTTACAAAAACTTAAATATAGGACGTCCAGAAACAAACCCACAATGACCACACCACACGAATACGAAAATGTATATGGCAAAATGTCGTACGACATTTTACATGCACAAAACACAGCATTGTAGTTAGTCCCATCTTGTGCCACATATATCTTATTTATCTTACTACTACTGTTCTGACAGCTGACCTGCACAGTATGGATGTAGCTTAGATTCCTGAGCAGTCCAACATGTAAACGCGGAACAGCATTAAGGAATCGTTTCATGGCCGACAAGATTCCAATTACGTTTCTCCGACCTATGTGTTCTAGGTGGACGAAAATGACCAACACAAGCTTTTTCAGGGTCTGTTTTAGCGGCTAAAAATTCCATACAATAACTTTCGAGTTGTATTTAGACGTGCATCATATACCTTAACTAACTTGCTGCAAAAATATAACTTAGCCAACTGTCACGTTCAGGAGATTCGCCGACGAGTGTGGTGAGAGGGTTTTTACGGCCCTTAAACAACGGGATTAAAGACTCGTGCGTAGAGACGATGATGTACGTGATGAGTGAGCAAGAATCGCCCTTTTGCTCACGCGTTTCCACTTCTCAAGATCCCGACACCGAAAATAACCGCAGGTGGACAGTGTTGATAAATGGAGTAGATTAGAACAACATATGGAAGGATAAAAAGAACGGAATATACACACAATCAAGTAGGACCTACTCTAAAAATACTTGAATTAGAGATAAAGGGAGAGAGAGAGAGAGAGAGAGAGAGAGAGAGAGAGAGAAAGAAAGAGGGATGATGAGCGAAAGCACCTAGCCTACAAAATCTCGCTACACGGTACAATATGTTTGATATGCATGGCAACACAGGTAGAACGGCAGAACCATCAACTCACACAACAATTACGGTACAAACAATACGTTTACCCAAGTATTTGAAATTAAGGGCGCCGCCTACCTGCGTGTTTGAAACTCAGAAGCTACAGAGCTCTAAGGACGATCTTGAGGCTCACATTAAGGGGCCTACCAACCTGCCCTTGATACGCGTTGCAGCGAGTTGCGATTATTCTTTTTTTTTTTTTTACGAAACTACTAAACGTTCATATATTTGTATATCTACGAAAATCAGTGGCGTATCGTGGTCGTGTTCCAAGGCATGCAATGTTTAAACTCCAACTACACGCTCTGAGCACGTGGACTCCATATACAATAAACATGTATTGCGTAGATCAAGTAATATTACTGGAAACTACATACCTATAAGTCATTCGGGATAAAGTGAGCACTAAAAATTTAACTTTTGAAAAAAATCACTAGCCGTTACTGCATATACATCACCACTAACAAGAGTTCCTTTACTGCTTGTATGGTTGGTAGCGATTTATTGTACGTAGTTCCGTGTATTTTCCTATTTGAATACAACATTAGTGAAAGAACATAAGATGAAATCGACCTCTCTGTATTTAATATACTTCAAAATATTTGTTAATGATCTTATCGACAATCCTACTTACTGTATAATTAGACTTAATACAGTAAATGTGATTCTACCGCCGGCCTCAGATCTGTTGCACATTACCGCTTGCGCCGCGCTTCAGACAGTTCAAAATTCCACCGACAGGTAGCATCAGAGTTATAGATTTTCGCAGTTTTCGCTGCTTCGCCAAGTTGCATAATTTGCGTGTGTTTGTCCGTTGTGCATATAAACACATTTAAAAGTATTGGAAATGACTATGAATATAATTTCCAAATGATGTGAAGCCATTGGTATTCTGTAAATTATGTTTTATGTTTGTCAGCCTAGAAACAACATACTTTTTATTCCACACATTAAGAATATACGTAATTCATTGTTTCCATTAAGTGTGTCGCCGTTGTTCGCGGCAGTAGAACTGAACAAATCTTGAATTCATGAACTGCGTGCGTCATGTGTGTTTTTAGTGGCGGTTCTGAGTTCCAAATTCAATAAAGTATACCCGCATTTACGAGATTATTAACGGCAACAGTGCGTGTTGTAGTAATTAGTCGATGGACAGAAACCAGTATTATAAGACGTTAACTCGCAAGTATTTATAACTAAGATTACTTTTGATTATATATTATATTCAGTCCACGTGCATTTAATGAGTAGATATGGTAGATAAAATTTATCGAAGCAGTGTAACGTATACGTAAACATTGCACGACCCTATGTGAATAAAAGCACGTGGCAATATTTATGTTTACATTCGGTGGAAAGATATAAACTGGCAGAAAATAGAAACTAAACAGGGCTTTTTTGAGTGCTTATTAATTTCCGAATCACCTATAGTAAAGCACTGCACGCCAGTTGAGTGGCTTGCGCGTAGAGGCGACAATGCATTACATACATCGGCCAATGGCAACCTTATCTCACCTGCCTCACACACACAAATATAGCCCATCTAGGGAGGCCACTTTAAATGCTGCAGCACGACAACGAGCCAAGAGCTGAGATAGCTTGCAAGATTCCCGTCGATCCATTTTGACGATGGGGTAAGTTCAATGAACGTTTCTATCTGAGTTTCATACAGATAAGGTTAGTACATTTTGAAGCATGGCAGTTTGAAAAGGCAATTTTAAGCTACGTTGGAGGGCTTAGAAAGTGTTTTAAATGAGCATTGTGTCTGAATAACGCTATTCCATCCTAGTTTGAATTCTGTTTTCATTTTGTACATTGAAACAATGGCCACCCGTGGAATAGTTTCGTAAAAAACGTATTTACGAACATACTGCAACATATCTCAAGTGACTGCAACATATCTAAAGTGACTGCAACATATCTAAAGTGAGTGGTAAGCGATGGCCTTAAGACACTTGACACCTCTTCGAATGCACGGCACTTTGATGGAAGCACCGGAAGTTGGTCACATTATAGAAGTATTCCCACCTTGCACTGTAGACTGTAGTCGTAAACCTTGGCTCCCGTCGACATAATTACACGGCAAGTGTACGTACACATACACAAGACGTGCTGCCTGCCGGCAGTGACCTTGGAAGTAGGAATGGCACTGGTGCGTTCTGCCGATTGCAACGGATGCGATTGTTTCACTTTGAAGCAATCCGGTCATTGATATAAATGTAGACGATTGTCACAGTGTGTTTTAAAGTAAACGATATTCGGAAGGGTATTTTAAGGGCGTATACGTAGGGCCTAATAATTTTCGTTTTCTTTTGGACAGAAGCAATAATTCAAACAACAATGAGTTGGTGTCAATTTCTCAATTGGCTCTTCCTTATTTGACTCCTAAAGAGCGTTGAGTGTAATAAAGAAGAAAGTAAATGGAGGATCGTGTTGTTTCGTCGTGTCGGCACGCAGCTAATGAACAGCTGTTGTCTGGTTAAGTACGTAGATATTTTTGGAGGCTAGCTTACAGGTCGTTGAACCCGCGAATTTTCAGGTCTCTTAGTAATAGCTTAACAGAGAAAAAGTTTTTTTAAACCGCAGGAATTTTAAATGCAGTAATACTATCGAAAAGAGGAGGCGGAAGAAACGCAGATAACAGTTGTAACCATTTTTAGGGAAATTTTTTGACTAGAAGACGCAATCCTTTATCGTAATCTCTTGCGCTGAAATCTAAGTTACGAAAGCACGTGTCATTAAATAGTTCGGCAGCGACAGGTTTGCTCAAAAAGTCATAAAAAACTGGACTCATTGTATATGTTACTGTACTGACTTTCAGTGACTACCAGTGTCAATAAACCTTGCTAACTATTACTATTTTTAACACGGCTTTGACAGATAATAAAGAGTAACAGGCGTAAAATGACGTGACGACTCATACGACACGGGCGAACTTTCGAAGCTTATTGGCTGCCCTAGGCTGTTGGTACCAGCCCCATGTCTGTCTGGCTCCATATATATGTATTGTTACAAGTTTGAGGAGCACACAAACTTTTCAATGTGGGCAATTCCCATGAGTTCTTTTGGGATAGAGGTCTTATAATTATAAATAAAAGAGTTAAATCAAGTACTGAATTTAATAGCTCACAAAGCTATGAAATACACAAAACAGTAATCAAATATAACTCTCACAACACAATTAATTACGCACACAATTAGTACTGTTCCACAGAACGTTAATTAACTTAGAAAATTGAAGCACTAGAATGATTACAATTAATCAATTAAAGACTACAAATCACAATAAATGTTCAGTCATATATCCCATCAACA
>PNEQ01075380.1:0-22086 GCA_003012365.1 Medauroidea extradentata
GCCGGTTTTTCCCTCTCTCTTCTTAGATTATGGCTTAGCTATAGGTACACTTAGGGAGGTAGACATGGCCCCAATTGCGGCCATGTCTGCCCAATCCCTCTCTGCCGCGATGCATGCCTCCTCTGCATGAAACTTCCCCCTAGTAGGCGTATGGGGCTCAGCCCTGAGACGCACTTAGTCCCGCTCCTTCCCCGGGCCTTACACATAACATAGTAGTTAGGGTAGGTTAGGAAAAAAAAAGTCTCCTCATCAGTCGCACTCGTGTTCCTGAACCCTGTGTGTCTACTTGATTACGGGAATAGATTCCAGATCCCGAAACGTCGTAACACTGTCTGTCTGGAAAACTACTGTGTTTTGTTTCGTCTCTTCATTGTGTCGTTTGTCTTGTCTGTATATGTCTGATATCTGTTGCATTTTGTCTCGTCTACTTGTTGTGTTCTTTTGTTATTTTTCTGTTCGTGTCTGATATCTCCTGTGTTTGTTGTTTCGTCTCATCGTTGTGTCGCATGTTATTTGGTTTTTATTTTATTTGTTATTAATTTCATTTATTATCTGTTTGTTCTTGTTTGTATTTGACCCGATTCCATCTTGGAATTTCATGTTGTGTTTGTATCTTGCTGACTAAGCATACTCTGCTTATTTTATGGTTTCTTTTATATGTTTAGTTTTTTTCTTTGACAGTCGTTCAATTTTGCAATGGAGTACGTCCAAGAAACTGAATCTAGTCATTAAAATCGGTACTCATATAGGTTTATACATTCAAAGCTGGCTGGACGTTTGTGTATTGCGTTTATCATGTGTTCATATTTTAATAATGCCGGCCATTTGGTATTTTATAATACTATGACATATTTGGGGAAATATTTTGCCGGAGTTCATAAATCTGGATACACGTATACTGCTTAGTAAGTTGGCTTGATTTTTGTGTATTTCGGTCATCACGGGTTCGTATTTTTAAAAGGGTTGCTAATTTTCTATGTTTAACTTAATATGTCACATCTATGGAAATATTTTTTTCTGAATTTCATCAAATTTAGCACATAAATTCAATTTAGTAAGCTGAGTTGACTTTTGTTTATTCATCCTGCGTTTATATTTTCATAAATGCTGCCATTCTTTTAGTTAAACGTAACTGAGAGGATTTGTTTCTGATTTTTAATAATATTGGTTCACATAAACAGCTTGGAAATATGACTTGACTTTTGACTGCGCTTTCCGTCCACGATAAATTATCATTTTCTAAACGGTAGTAATTTTTGTATATTTAGAATAATTTGACATAACTGAGCAAATATTTTTTTTTATTTCGTGTAACTTAGTACGTTACTACTGCTTAGCATACTGAATGTGTGTAATTCGTTAATCACGTTTCCATATTAAATAATGTTGGGCAATTTTTTATTTTAGCATAATATGACATTTTTTAGTAAATATTTTTTCGAAGTTATTACTCTGGGAACGCATATTCTACTTAGTTGTCTGGACTTCTGTGTTTCGTTTATCCTTTAGGCCTAGTAATATTTTTAAAACGGCGGCCATTTGTTATATTTAGGATAGAAAGACTTCTCAGAAAACTTTCTTCCCAATGTTATCAAACTGGGTACGCATAAATAACTTTGTAAGCTGACTTAACTTTTGTGTATTTCATTTATCACATGTCTAAATTAATATCGTTTAATATTCCTAGAAGGACGTAAACGATTTTTAACTTTAAGGGTTAATTTACACCCACTTTGAGGAAAGTAAGCTTATCGGTGTTCATACTTTTTTCATATTTGTGCAGATTGCTTACTCTAAAATAAAAAGTACTATTCGCTTCACTCAACTCACTGTAAAATATAGTTTTACATGCAAACGTTCATATTTATCGATAAGAATATTATACTTGAATGGTATTCCAGTTGACATGCACCGTAAGATCTAAATTACAGTGAAATTAAACACATGTACGTTGCAAATATTGTCGAATGAGCTTCGCTTACCAACTTACAGCATAACTTCATTTCGCACAGCCGGATTTTCACATCTAATGTTTATTTTTATGAATCAAATGATATAGTGTGTCAAAATTTTCAAGTTGTAATCTTTTAGTTAGGTTATCGTTTGTCTGAGTTAAATCTGCAATCTTCCAAAATATTATGGCTAATTTATGTACTGTTCCAATTGGCGGATACTTTTCTTATGAAATGACGTTCGCTTGCGCCAATGGAGCTAACGTTTTGCTTGTTTTTAAAGTATATCATAACAGTGCGGCTGTTATTGTCTTAATATATAATGCTCTTAAATTATGCATCGAAAAAAAAAGGAACAAGTTTGTGAACGGCAATAATTACCGGTAACTAATTGCCAGACGCATTTTTTGCCTGCCAACTGATAAATTAATATTGTATCGCAAAACTGACTCTGAGCACATAGTGAATTTTGTAATTGATGTGATAAAGTAAACGATCTTGTGTGCTAAAATGTTATGTAATGATCTTAAATATTTTATAAGCTTCAAAACCTGGCAAGCAACCTTCTTTTGGAAATTTATGTATGTTTTAGGCGACGCTCAAGTATGTTAGTTCCAATAAAATGAATTTTTTTCTTATTGCTGTAAGTAGGTCGTACCATTGCGACTGTATGTTTTTCTGAAAATGTAATGATATTTTATTGTAAACACTGAACATGAGCTAGACCACATTTCATGCTGCCGTTCACTTTTCTATTTCCATTGAAAACACGTGCGTGGCATTGATATATAATTTATAACATACTAAACTACAAATAAACGTGAAGTTAATTTTTCGCTAACGTCGGAAATTTATTTGAGGAATACTTTTTAGTTTCAAAGGCTGCAAGTCCGTACGTTTACGTATGCGTTTTCATGTATTTTAGAATATAAAATTTGTTTCACTTAGTGTGCTCGTTTCTTTTGCGTGTTACGCATCCGCTTTCTTACGCTTCCATTTCACTGTGCAACGTGCCTAAAAATAAATAATGGGCACTTTTTACGTACGTTGTAAACTACGATTGTTTAATTTACAGGTTGGCTTAGTAATTTAATATTTATAAAATTATTACCGTTTCATATTTATGTGCAGTGATTATTTGATTGTGATTATATGCTTAATATATGTCTCGGTGTAATAAGTTAAGTTTTTGAAATTTTCCGCGTGTCACATTTCAACATAGAGTATAAACGCTACATATTGTTGAGCCCCTTTGAAGCGGAATTTGATTAAAAAACTCATTCCCATTTATATAATTCTCATGCAAAATATTTTCAAACACCAAAACAAAACGAAAGTATTTGGAACAATAATAAGAACTAGGTAATGTTTTCGTAGCTGTGTTGAATTATTTTTCTTTTTTGTTTTGTTTCATGTGTGTTTTAGTCTTTCCCAATTTTTTTTACAAATACCTATTTAGTTTAAATTAAATATACGAATGAAATATCAACGTGAAGGAATTACATACATATTCCTTACAACAACTTGAGCCACCAAGAGAGCACACTTGATGATGTACTACTTGTATACGTGACTAAGCAATGCTTATTTGAATGTATTGTCTTGCCAAACAAGTGGAAATTTGTTTGTGAATGCCAATTCCTACTACGCGGTAATTATTTGAAGTAACGCTGCATGAAGCGTAACTTGAAGAGATCACAGTAACCAATACCTATTTCTGACTCTATTAATTGAATACTATACTTAAGCATGGTTGTAAATATTTCTTGCTTCGTTGCTTGTATCACAATTATGAATTCCACCCTTAACGTCATATCATACATAATTATTATTTTAGTTTATGCCCTTGCCTTGCATAATAATTTGTGTAAGGAAAACTAAAATATTTTACAATTCTAAATACAAGTGATTACTGTTCACCAACTACTTGTGCCCATAATCTCTCCACAGTAAGTACAAAAATAAAGACACGTTCTTCCAATGCAAATATTATCTGTAATAGTATGTTTCAGAACTTTTTTAGTGGAATGAACGTAATATATTACTAATACTGTGAGATTAAGTAATGCACAGAATAATATTCTAATGAGGGATGTGGATTTTCAGGTCGAAAATAAATTTACATTTGGTAGAAGACAGCACTTTGTGACGCCAATGCGACAAACTTCTTGAGAATTACACGCTCTCAATAGGAGTAAATTTCTTATTTCTGTCATATTGCATCCATTAATCTCTGATAAGCAAACGTATTTTCTCGCTGGATAAATGGTAGTAATTAATACTTTTGGGAACATGCAAAAAAGGTTTTCAATACGAATAGCTGATTTTGAAGTGTTTGCGATAAGCACCTAAGCTAATGCTGAAATCATAACAGCGGGACAGATGAAACGAAAATTATCGGTATTGTGAATTCTAGTTTTACCGCCTTGCTACTAGCACTAAAAATTACTTTGTCATTAGTTTATATCCACTGTATACTTACACGACAGTTACAGATATTTACACTTTTTTTAGTTTTCTGTTAATTAAAAATTAATTTACATTCCCACTAACATTCCACTGGTGAAAATATTTAGTAATTAAATGTTAACATAGGAATGGTTGAATTGCGTACTAACACAGACAACTGCTAAAAAATATTACTACAGTACAACCCTTAAACATACACACTAGTCTCATCAACATTAAAGTAGAAAATTGTAATAACTTTGTCAGTTCTGTGGCAACAGCGATACGAATGAAATAAACATGTTATGTCTTTTTGAAATTCACATGTTGTTCCCAATTGTTTTCCTTTTCGATATAAAAGTCTTAATGTTAATTGGCTCAGCAATAATTTATCCGCTACACTTCCGTCTTTCTTTTGTAAGCATAACTCGTCTATAGATACAATACTCACACACACACACACACACACACACACACACACACATATATATATATATATATATATTGTATATTATATATAGCATTTTTTTCGTTGCTAACAGTAGTAAGGAAATGCTCGAGTGGAAATGCCAAATGTCAGATGTGATCTAGTCGCTAATTTGTAGTGTTTCCAAATGTGTATATGAACCTTGCTCGTTACAATGTACGTAGAATTCTTGGATTTAGCAAGTAACTAATAGTTTTCTTAGTTGTCAAATCATAATTGTGATGAAAATAAATTAACTTTTTGTGTATTATATATAAGTATTCGTGTGATTTTATTATGCCATTTATTTATCATTGCGCTTACAACAAAAATGGGGCCTTCTGATTTAAGTTCACATGTTTCAGTAGTGAGCTGCAACAACTAAGACTATTTTAGTTGTTAATGTTTGTGTCATGTCAGTGGCTACCTTGTGTTTTCATTACAGTAAAATAATATTGTGTTTTTATTCGATAAATATCCCGTATAACAGAGTTCATTCTATTTTACATATATCTGTACAATTTCATCGGTAAATGCAGTTACGTTTTCTCAGCAATAATAATGTTACTTGGAAAAAATAGCAACTGTATACAAATTACCTAACGGCTACCTTCAATGGCCTGAACATTTTCTTTAAAATGAATAAAATCACGATAAAAACCTACCTGAACTTCATTGAAATTTCAAAGAAATTTTTACGAGATTCAACATGTACAATGTGTGATAGCAGTTTACTAAAGTATACTTGATTCAATACAGTAACAAACAGTTTTTTCACTGGATGTATGAGGCAGCATTTACTTTATATATGGAATTACAAACAGTTATACTGGTTTAGCCTTTGTTTTGTGCTCTTTGTTTAGTCAGCCTTTATTTTCTGTCTGAAAAATCTGTTCGTGTGCGTTTTTTCAGGTGTACCATCAAGACAAATCATCTGACAACGCTGAGGATTTGGATGTGGTGCACTCGTTAACGTCAAACAAATTACTGACTCTTGAATTGACGAATAAAAATAAAACAGATTTAATAATTATTTTATTTGTAAAAATAGTATCGCAATATGGCTTGTCTACGAAAATAAAATCACATTTAAATAAATTTCTTGAGTTGGTTCGCTGAAAATTTCCTAATCATACATTGTTGCATTATCTGAACTTAAACATTTCTGAAAATAATAGGCCATCATTATCCAGCAACGTGTTACTTATCGTTGTTTTTTTTTTTTTTTTTTTTTTTTAGGATAGGGCACAGTATAGTTATCGCCAATTACTTGTAATTCAGTTGTACATAACGTTTGATAGTTTGACAGGTTGTATGCTACCAGTAAAATGCTCCCTCTTAAAAACTTAAATACGAGTCTTACAACTTGTAGCAGTACTCTCTAAACCAGGAGTTCCCTAATTTTGTCAAGATGTAAGAGCGTCGCCAATTTGCCGAGGTTATTGCGACTATGAGAGACATGCAGTGTTTACCTAGAAACTTTATTAGTTGGAGTGCATATTTTAACTGAAGTCATGAAGTCAAAATCAGATTTTTCTGCACTGAAGAGCAGCGCAGATTAAAGACGTTTGAGAACCTCTCATAACAGCTGGTATTAATAACGTGTTGACACAACCATTTGTGACATTTGTAAGTCACATTAGTATACT
Organism: Medauroidea extradentata; assembly: GCA_003012365.1. Classification (NCBI taxonomy): domain Eukaryota; kingdom Metazoa; phylum Arthropoda; class Insecta; order Phasmatodea; family Phasmatidae; genus Medauroidea; species Medauroidea extradentata. The sequence continues at coordinate 6,516 of PNEQ01075380.1, forward strand.
TATAAAATATAAATATATATGTTTAGTGATAGAATTTGGGAGCTAATAAGCACACCACAAAATTACCTCATTTTGTTCTCCATATATCCGTTGGTTTCAATATGTTTTATATGTGTGTAATAATATTGTACTTAGTGGTAATACTTAAATTGTACACTTCACGCGTGAATTCCTGATACTCAATGATCTCTTAAAGTATTACTTTTTGATATAATGTCTAGTCAAGCAAAATTTTGCTGTTTTAAAAGTATTAGTTTTAAAGTGTTGTGTTTTTTTTAAACAACTTTTAAAGTGCGCGCCTACGGGCAAAGTATTGATCGACGTCGAGACTGTAAGACTGTGAAGGGGATTGAGGGGAGAGGGGCGGCCAAGACAGCTGGTGGCGAGTGAGAGTAGTGGGGAGGAGAGGGAAGTGTGTTTTTGACAGGACCCGAGCGGCGAACACTCTGGCATGAACTGTGGAACCGTGAATGACAAAAAGTTATCGACTAGGCGTGCGCTGTTGTTAGTATACTTATATGTATAGTAACGTGATGAAATATGTGTCCAGGGGAGCAGCGGATACCCTGGGAATATTCTGCAGCATATGGAATTATTAGCCCAGCACTGTTGGAGGTGCAGGGAATCGTCCAATGCTGCAAATTTAACTGCGAGTATATGAGGATTTCCAGCAAAGGAAATCGGCTCAGCTTCGTCGTGTGTGTCAGCGGAAAACTGTGAGTTCTGTTTATCCATATTATTTCTGATCCTTTTAAGAAGAAACTGCCACTCATCACTTTAACTCTACATTACGTCACCGATTAACGAGTGCCCAATACTGCAAGCCTTTTACAAGTTTTTTTGGCTGGGCCTCCTCCCATATACACGAACTACACACAAATGCGATCCGGACTTTTAGTGTGATGACGAAAGAAAATAACTTTCAACAATTTTGCCTATATCTTGATTGTATTATAATACAGATATATTATTTGTTAGTGCGTATGTATATATGTATGTATCATGCAATTTATTATGTTGTATGTTGTATGGTAGCCTGAGTAGTAGCATATAAATGTTTATTTTGTGGTTTTACAAGTTACAAATTTAGTTTGCCTTACTTGAAACTTGCCCCCTTGTTACCATTCAATGTTAACTTTTCAAATATGCACATAGGATTAAAACAGCATCTAACAAAATACTATTTAACGTAATTGAACCCTGCTATGAGGACTTCAGGTTGTTTGACGTAATGCTGGTTAATAAGGTTTATCCGTGCAGCAGGCTCACATTGGTTCAGAAAGTCAAGATTGGATAAAATAGTGGCCATGTTCTAAATTAAAAAAATTCAACAACTGCTTGGGGTCATTTTTCGAAAACCATTTTTATCTGTATATGTATTGCACTTATATAGCATATAAACAGATGCACATACACTTTATGCTTACACATCCTGTGCATACATAACATGCGTATTTTTATGGCAGAAATTCATAGTGTAAAGGATTAGTCAGGTTGGAGTGAACTAATATAGTGTTAAATAATGAAGTAAAAATGTGTTTTCAGTTTATCCACGAAGTTTGTATGAGTTACTGGAAGCAATACAACACTGAAAATAAACGTTAAATTTCATGAACCGTGTTGAGTTAACATAAAATATAAAAATCTTATCACCAAGCAGCGCTCACTGATTGTTTATAAACACAGAAATTGTTAGTGGTTTTTAATTTTATTCAAAGTAATATGAAGTTGGTTTTCAAGGAAGTATTACCCCCACTAAATTCCCTGTATTGCTAAGTTAATACACATTTTCCACGTTTCTGTTATAAGCTATTACCACGCAAATTTAACGTAAATCGTTCAGACTCAGCCAATGTAACGACAGTAGTTGGTAAAGAAATATTCACTACATCTTTCAAATAGGTCCCAGACGTTTTTGTGAAAAGATTTTTGCACTCTATTTCAAAGCCTTGATTGCACACTTGCAATTCTACTTAGTGACTTTTTGCCGTGTGAATTTATGCAGAGATAGGCCTATTTCTAATATGACTGTGAAAATCGAGTCCGGGTTTTTGATACACCACATGCTGAGAGTTTAAAACATGGAATTACTGACTAAGAAGCAGACCTGCAGGTGTGCACGTTATGCACTGAAATATATTTGTGCAATTTTTTTTTTTTTTTGCGATAACTAAGTTTCCAGCAGAAGATGTTTTGCAGAACAGGAAAATTCATTACGGAAGTATTTATCTTAGAAACTGAAAAATCAACTTAGTTTATTTACGGAAATTGCCTTCAAATTACATGTACATTTTATTAGAAACAGACGTTTCTATAATGTGTTGTTGCTGGAATGTACGAAAGTTGCGAAATTTTCCACGTCACTATGAACGCCAACCTACCTTCGAATTTCCGCTAAAACGGAATAATTAACGGAACCTTCTGTTGATAAAATAGTACTGTCCCTAATTTGACGAAAATTTTACGGACGGAATTCTTACCATCACTTTCCCGGGAATTAAGAGAAAAAAATTTAACAGAGCATAGTAGGCCTGTCATTTCAACAGGTAGCACGACTAAATTTTCAGTTGCTACTGAAACGAGTTTAACAAAATGTTATCGTCTATTACTCATTAAAGTAGATCGCAATGTTGTACGTATGCCAGGTTGAAAGATAGCACGACACAAATAAATTAAGATTTTGTCACATTCCGTGTACTACTGGAACAATTTTGTACCCAACATTATATTTATACAGTTCATTGTTCAAACTTCAAATTTTGAAAAGTTTAGTAATACAAGTTCACTATTTCCTAGGATTTGACGACATAAATACATACATATTTTTTAAATATCTGCTACAATAACAGCAAAACCAATTTTTTCCAAGCTTAATATTCTGACAATTCGGTGTTTAAAATCTAAATTCAGTATCATTTCATTCTGTATATCCATCAGCTTGATAAAATATTGCTTGATATCAAATAAAGTTATGAAAACCACTAGTGTTTTTCTTTTTCTATTGTCACAATGTAGGTTTGGAGAAGGCCGGGATGAAGGGAGGACCATCTGCTCGAAAAATGGAACAGGTATGCAGCCCTCTAATTCTAGGCACGAATAAGGTGAGATGAGTGTGGCTCAAGGACGAAATGGAAAAGACAGAGAAATGGGAGCTACCCGAAAAAAGCTCACCTACCAACAGCACGTTTCAACATGTGATCGATTGGGGACCGAACCCGGATTACACAGGTGGAAGGCGAAATGTCTAACACCTAGACCACTTCGGTCCCTACTGGTAATTTCGCCGTTTAAGTTCAGCTTACTAATACTATGCTCACATAAATCTATAAAACAACTATTTATTAATGAAACAGTACACAAGGTGCACAAAATTGGTAAAAATTGTAAACAATGTTGTAGGAGATAGTACTTTGACAGGAAATCTGAGTGTGGTTTCAAATGGCAAGAAAATCCTTGAATGGGACATTTGTGTTGATATGCATTGCAGGCACAAATAGTTTAATAGAAGTACATCTACCGGATGTTTCTGAAATACTTTTTTCAAATTTCAAGGATAGGTTCTTTACGACAAAACAAGAACAAAAGTTAATGTAAGCATATGTCCGAAAACCATTAGTTTTTGTTTTATTAATGAAAGTTCAATTCAATGTGTTGAAAGATAATTAGTTTTGTAAAGAGTCATTGAATAATGTTGCTGATTGCCGATGCCGTTATTTATATTCCCTTATAATTGTTAAAAAATATAATGTTATGTGTATTGTTTACATTTTTGAATAATCTGTTAGTGACATTTGCCTAGTATTATTTTGCAAATGTAACCTTGACATGATATCTGTGAGCATGCTGATATGATTTTTATGCACGGTCGCGCGAATTGTAATGGACGTGAGGCTGCACGTTTGTATCAGACGGCATTTCCTAACCGAAAGCAGCCTAGTCACCCAACATTTGCTGCTCTTTTTCGTCGTCTTGTGGAGACAGAGTCGTTAGCATCGCAACATGTCGTTCAAGGAAAGCCAAGATATGTTCGTACGACTGGATTTATTTGCTTGGACATACTCCATTGTTCGTACGTCTGACAAGGAAGAACGTTTTTTACATGTTGTAGTAGAAGACTCAAGTATCATCACACGACTAGCGGTTCAAGTATGAGGTGCATCTCATTCCACTGCATGGAAGGTAATTTATGTATCCTTATCACCTGCAACGTGTGCAGGGTAATTCGCCTTCTGATTACACACCGAGGCTGAACATTTGCCAGTGGTTTGTTGCAAAAACTGCCAATCCGTTGTTTCTCTCTTCTATTTCTTTTTACGGATGAGGCAACATTAAGAAGAGATTGGGTAACTAATTTTCATAACCATCATTTGTGGGCGGATGAAAATCCTCATGGTACCATTCAGGCTAGACACCAGCATCAGTTTAAGATTTATGTGTGAGCTGGAATTGTAGGTGATTGTCTAATGGAACATATGTTCTCCCAGCACGACTCACAGGCGCTGTCTGCAAGGACTATATCCGGAACATTCATCCAGGATTGTTAGAGAATGTGCTCATACTAATAATAAGAAATACGTGCTTTGTGCACGACGGTGCGCCAGCACATTTCAGCCACATTTGTCGTGATGCATTGAATTATATCTTCCAGGACAGATGGATAGGTAGGGTGGACCAGTTCCATGGCCTACACGTTCCTCCAACCTCAGTATGTGGGGCCACTTCAAACAATTGGTTTATGCAGCAGAAATTCTCAATGCATGTACACTTCATCAACGTGTCATGGACGCATGTGAATTAATACGACACCATGTGGGAGTATCCGAAAGGGTGCAACAGTGCAAGATCAAACGTGTTCATTTTGTGTGGAAGCAAGATGATGCGATTTCGAACATTTACTATGACTTTCTGAGTTTATTACACTTTCACCATTGCTAAGAAGGAAGTAATTGCGGCATCTGCAATTAATAACAATATTCAATTACTGTTTACATAACTAATTACCATGTAACACATTAAATTAAACTTACATTAATAATTCAGAAACTAATGGTTTTCGTATATCTGTTTACGTGACACATTTTTCTTGTTTTCGCGTAAGGAACCTTCCCACGATGTGCGTAAAAGTATTTCAGAAACAACCTATGTATAGATTTATTTATACACATTCTTACACCCAAATGTACGAACTATGTTATCAGTAATTACGGGTTGTAATCGGAGGAGCTACAGTGTTGCTATATGACGCAAACGCGTCCTGCAGAGAGCAGCGTACATTCAGCTCTATTACGCACGAGCACCACTGAATCTCATCCATTCTACCGGAATGTTGCGTGAGCATTGGTCTCACTTATTTCATGTGTTAAATATAAGTGTTACTATGGCATTGTAACGCAACAGAACTAAACGCGAGCTGATAATTCGTCGGAGCCGTCATAACGAATGGATACTCCTTTGTATGAAGATTATTTGTAACTACTTACATTTCGTAAGGAAGAAAAGAATAGGGGTCTCAATATCCCGTTTAAGAAAGCAATAAATGACGTCAGAACAGTATACATAAGTAAAAATACTGGGCGTAACAGTTAGAAAGTGGAGAGAAAGCCGATAAAGCTGGAACTACCATTTCTCCCTCGGCTAAACTTCGTTTAACGGCAAAAGAAGACGGTACCCGACTATTTTGATGACAGTTTCGAGCGCCGAACATTTCTGAAGTATATTATTAAGTACGAAACGAAATTCCCACTTTGCATGAACTGAAAATGCTATGAAGGAAAAGATACAGTTTTCAGGAAGATACATTGTGGACACTGATTTGAGACACTGTAAAATCGCGAAAAATTTAATAATAGTCTCCAATAAACTGTATTATATTAACCGTGACACGTTTGAACAGTTTTGGGACAAATCACACACGCTGTGTGTCCAAGCTGTGCAGTTCTAACTGGGCCTGTTGTAGAGAGAAAAAAATGCTACAAATAAACGATAGCCAATGTTGATACGAAACATTCAGTGTCGTATATCACGTTGGAGCCTAGCAAACAGTCAACCAATCCCGCGATTTTCCAGTGTCTCTAACAATGATTAAAGCCGTAGGTTCTAAGTACTAAATAAAAGTGTAAAATGTTGCGCTCATATTAACGGAGTGAAATTATACTGTCGGGAGGCGTTCATACTACCTTTATGCACTGCAGCAAAAGTAAAATGGACCTCAAAAACCTGTAGTGTATGCGGACGAAACATGGGCTCATACATGTTACACGCTTAATAAATGCTGTCATCACAACGAGTTTCCGAGAGTTATAGTGAACCGAAGTGCTGGGAAAAGGGCTATTTTAGTACATGCTGTTAGTGGAATGGGCTACCAAGGTGAAATACAGTAAATGACGCAAATGATTCCGAATATACCAGCTGTTTACACTGTAGTACTCGAAAATGCACCATACTACACCACGCAAGAAGACATAGCTCTCATCAGTACTTTCCGGACAGTGGCGACATTTGCGTGGTAACGTCAGAATAACATCACAATCACAGAAGACCTGACCAAGACAGAGTGGCAAGGGATTGTGAAAATACTGTGGATAGAATTTTATAAGACAGAATTTTTCTGTTCTACTGTTACCGCCCAATCACCGTGTACATTATCTGATATAACTGACATGTGATTTAGTAAAACAAACAATTGCTGCGAGTGATGTGAGAAAGGTTTCACTATGAACTTTAACACAACTGACACACAACTGTTTAAGTAAAGCGACCCCACGTGACTGGACAAAAGCATGCTAGAATGTAACAAACATTGAAGAAGAATTCTATCGTCGCGGCACACTAATTGAGCAGGTTATTGAAAGAAACGTTATCACACTTGGATGTAAAGCAGCAATGAAGACAGTAATCCGGAAGAAATCCAAACATGACCGCTGCTATAGAACATGAAGGCAGCACGACAGACAACGTGGACAAATCTACCGATACTGCTGATGAATGACAACAAGATACACATTTCAGTGTCTCATTCAAGGGTATACAGTTTAGGTTTTTTAATCGTATCCACGTGCTTCTGTGTTTCTATAGGTTTTAGTACCTTATATGAACGTCGTATAATTTATAAATTATTTCAGGTAAGTATGTGGAGGAGATTAAACACAATTTAAATTTCAGCTACTATATAATTAGTAGAAAAATTTGTGATTCACCAAATATAAAAAATATTTTCTAAATTAGTAAAATATTTACTGTGAATAGTGTTTATTTTTTTTCTCAATAGAGTAACTCATATTTAATTTATTTTGCATCTTCACAGAGGGAGTTCAGCTTTCACCCACTACCCTCCTTACACATGCTATGCGCTGAACCTACAGAAAATTTTCTGTGTTTTTAAACTTCCTAGAGTATACTGTGCATATGCACGGAGTGTACTTGACATCCTGTCTCCCCTAGCTTCACCCTTGGAATACCTACAAGTTGTTGTCAACATACAACAGAACACCAGGGTACTCGTTTCTCAACGGTAGAGACTTATCAGACAAGTAGTATATTCATGTATAGTTATAAATTTAATTAAAAAGGTAACCAAGTAAAGTGGCAAATAAAATATCCAGTACATAACTGAAACAACTGTTCAGCAACAGACATTTAAAACTATGGAAATTTCCGTAAAATACCAGATTTCGCTGTCCAAGTTGTGGACACTATTTATAGCTACAGAAAACAAAACTTCGTAAATGTATCAATTAAATTTTTTTCAAAAATGTAAAAAGTAACTTTGACACATCATGGAAATATCCTTAAAATAAAGTATGACTTTTCAATAAATAACGAATTATATTTAATGTGAAGTTCTTTAACTCTTCACAAAAATTGCGAAAATATTCTTGGCATTACATACATTAATGCATAATTTAAATTCCGTTAAAATGCTTTACATACGTGTCCTGCTGATGAAATACTAGATCCACTGTCCGTAAATTGCAGAAAAAGTTTTTTACAGTGTAACATATAAAATGTATCTTAGTCACACAATCTAAAGCCCTTGCACATACTTCAAGAAATCTACTTACCATAAATGTGACTCAAACATGAATAAAAAAAATTTTTATAATTTATTTAAAGCTGATCTCAGCAATTGAGCTCATCGTAGCTATTATTTGCCCTTGATGTCAGTAAGTAGAAAATGTTCTACAAAAACACTTAAACCGTTAAAGTTATTGAACGAAACTATTGAAAATGTTAGAACTGACAGTTTACATACTTACATAAGTACGTACGTACATACACGAACAAATACATGCATACATACACGTACATACATACATATATATCTACATGCATACATACATACATACATACACACAAACATACATACACACATACATACAGACATACAGACATACACATTTCCTTCCTGTAAATTTTTGGCAATGTCTGGACATGCGTCTGGCCTCAGGAAATTCCAAAAATGGCCTAAAAGAACTCGGTTCGTGGTGTAGAGTTACAAACGGCGTTTGTTCACGGTTGCAAAATAATACTTACATATTTAAAAAGTCTGCAAAATATACAGATTTTACGTAGCAACAAAGTTACAACAAAATAAACTAAAATGACAAAATTACTTAAGGAAATAAACACTTCTTCTTTGATTGTAAAGTAAAATTTATAGTTACCTGCACAACAAATGATACGTAAAAATTAGCAGTAAAACGTATTAAAATTCTCCCATATTAACACTTTATATATTTATCTACTGAACATTAGTTACCAGTGATTAGATTTAAAAAAAAATATGAACAGTTTTTAGTAAAACTCATTTACTTGTATGTTGGTGCAATAGTGGCATTAATAACTCAGTACCGTAATCGGGGTTGACTGTGACACCTAGACATTTTCAAAAATATTTTATGTTACACTCGAAGCAATTAGAGAGACTGTCACTATATATATGTATACACCAACATCCAAATGTACAATATAGTGTCCATGTATGAAATAAATCTTCACGAAACTTTTCAAGTAATGCCAATTGTTCACATATTCCAAATATTCCCCGATTACAGTAGCAAGTGTCTTTACTTATACTTTACACAAAATATATTAATAATATAACCCAGTATTACACCAATTTGCTTTAAAATTTTAATAAAAATTACTGTGGTAGCGATGTTGAATGATGTTAACTGTACATACGTTTATTTAAATTTCTACATTTATTACAAATCCTGGCTCAGTAGTGTAGATAATAATATAGGCCTACATTTCTATTAATACAATGTTAAATATTTATGGTGGTATACGATCTGTTTCAACATTTACTGTGTGTTTCATTCTGTGGAGTTTTAAGTATGTTTGGTCCTACGAAGTTTTGTATTTATACTATGATCTAATATAATTTTAGTCACTTAGCAATAACCAGTTTTTGCCCTTGCTTTTATCAGTATTTGTTGATTAATTCGTAGATGAGAGAAAGGCCTTGGGATTGTAATGTTTATGTCCACTTTAGTATTTATGGAATGGTTTTCATGGAAACTGTTATTTCCTTATACTTCAAAGATAAGCAGAATTGTGGTTACCAAACTAGAATAACAGACAAGAAAAAAAGTATTTATCGCGTGGTTATTTTGATGTACTGGTTTCACAAATGAGTGAGGTTTTCAGCTCAGAGGTCAAGGTCACTGCAGTCAAGATAGTGGCCTCAGATACGCAACGAACGATATACTGCGCAATGAAAATGAATTCTGTTGAATTCGGCGTGTGGGTACTGAAGTAAATTAATACCAACACCATCCATGGATCATGTTCTCAGATTTTTTGTATAGAGTGTGTGTGTCTATATATATATATATATATATATATATATATATATATATATATATATACAGTTTCAAACAAATATTTCATTAGTTAGAGAACACGTTTGCCTCTATGATTTTACAAATCGGATTATTTGTGGACATCACTACATTATTCAAAACACGATTAAAAAGTCTGTAAGGTTTTTACAGTTCAAAGTTTTGTTTATAGTAATAATTTGAATTTTTTTTTTTGCTTAAAATTGTCCAAAACTATTTTTACACATAATGAGCAGAGATACGTCAATTTCGCGGATTCATCTGATAGTAGCCTAGATTGCTGAGTCCTGTACACGCTCTGGATACAGTCGGTTATTCATTGGCTTACAACATTACAAGCGATAGCTCTATGATGAATCATTTCCTTATTTACTACTGGCTTGAAGTAGTCAAATGCGTTCCGTGACAGCCGCCAGCTATTCACACACGTGATTATGAAGCTTATATTTTTCGCGTTCAACCTGACCTGGAATGTAATTGCGAAATTGACGTACCTCTAATAATGAGTGTTAGTTACCTAACGCGTTTAATGATACTGTTTTATAATCTACGCGAAAAATTTATATATTTTGGATAGTATACAGCAGTGGTATGGTAAATCATATAATTATACACATCAGTGTAAATAAGAAACTATAGTATGTGTTTCATGCACACTAATGACAGATTGATATTCGTTACAAATTGTTTAAATAACATTCATTTCCCTAAATTTTTAGTCCACACACACGTGTGCGTTATATATACACGAGAAAATATAATGCATGTTACGTGTATGAAAAAAGTGATAAAATATGACTAATGTTCTTTATAACAGACTACATAAAGTAACGTCTATCTGTAGAAGTAAGTAATACCAAATATTATTCTGTCTGTGGTTAAACCAAATATATATGAAGTGCACTCATATAACAAGACTGCTTCACCCACAAGTGGTTGGCGAAGGATGTTCTAAAAATAATGAAAAATGTGGTTTACTGTATAGATTAAGGTTTGTCTTGTAGTGTTGTGTATGACAAAATAAGTGTGTTCTTCTTTCAGAATAATATTCGTTGAAGAAAACATGAACTCGGCGAGACTGGCTAACTGGCGTGCTTATGTATGTGCCATCGCTAACTTTTTTGCTCATCTGAGTGCGGCCCACATTGTTATAAGATCTCTTAGGCTGTTTTTTAAACCCTAAAAACTGTGAATTAATAAGTGTATTCGTTATAAAAATACATTTAAATAAACTTCTTACATTGATATCCCCGATCCAATTACTGTCGCATTATTTCCGTGTTCTCAGAGTAGAAAAGGGTTCTAGTCCGGAAACAATATCGTGAAATGTGACTGAACGCCACCGAATATAATATAACATGTTATTCCATATCCTTGATTTCGCTAGGGATTCCGGATAGGCAGCAATCTTATATTTTTCCATCTGCAACCCAGAACCAATGTATTCGGATTATTTCGAAAGTAAATTAACCTACAATAAGACTTCTAATGTTGTCCTGCTTCTGACTGAATGACTGAGATTGTTGGTCTACTTCGTCTAAGCTGGCCAATTTATTTAAAATGACGACGAGCTGTTCTCAAATGTTGGCGATCACTTCGAGCTCGTCTTTATTGTCGACCAAATTAGCTACAATGATGACCTCAACATTACTGATGATGGCAACTTCAATCACGTGACGACATGTTTGGCCATGTTGGCGACCACTTCAATTGTGCTGACTTAACCGTGTTGGCGACCATTTCGGGCGTAACAACTGCCTGTTCGTCTGTGTCGGCGACCGCTTTGGCCACAACGTTCACTTCGTCATTCATGATGGTGACACCTTACACCGTATGACTACATGTTCGTCCATGTTGGCGACCACTCCTGCCGTGGCAACGAACTATCCACCCATATTGGCGACCATTTAGACCGTGGCGACCCGATTTTCTTCCACGTTAGTAACCACTTCAGATGTAACGACAAGCTATAGTTAGAGCCCACGATTTTTGGTGAAAAGAATTCTGCAACAGTTTTGTTTTAATGCCTTACGCGCACATCTGCAGGTCTACTTCTTGATTATTGGCAGAATGTAGGCGGGGCTCATTTGACTTGTGCCAACAGGAACAATGTTACTGCGCCGCCACACGTCTCTAATTTGCGGGTAAAACCCCGAGACGCTGAGAATTTAAAACAGCCAATCACTGACCACGAAGCACACATGCATATGTGCACATAATGCATTGAAACAAATTGTTGCAGAATTCTTTTCACCAAAAATCCTGGGCTCTAGCCATAGTTCACGAAAGAGCAGAATCTTACAATGCTCAATTTAACTGCATTTAAGATTATGCTAAAAACCTAGGTGTTACGATTAAAACTTCAATAAAAATATAATGCACGCCAAGAAATAATCTTGGTATATTTTAACACACATTGAAATGTTCTATCTCTCTTGAGGTATTTAGGAAGTGTTTTCGTTAAAATTCTCTCATTGTAGGATTCGACGTATCACAGATTCATGGACGATATTAATTTTCATATAATATAAAAATAATGACACTGGGTGAAAAATTTACAATTTTTAACTGCCACGTCTAATCCAATTTGGTTTCCAGATGTAGAGAAGAGATTTTCTTACATCTTACATCTTACTGTCGATTATGCTCAACTGTATTTAACTGAAGCAGTGGAGAGGGATATCGTACTTGTGTATTCAAAATTTGGTGGTGGGGATGGTGAATCTTAGGTGATGGGGGGGGGGGGAGTTTATGAGGATGGTGTTGAGAGGTACATTCATGTTGTCTAGCCACATGGTAATACAAATGCATATAAGTTGCCTAGTAGCCATTGTACAATACGGACGGTGTCAGCAATGTTTTAATTAATTAGTTAATTATTTTACTCCTCTGGTGTAGACAAGTGAAACTTCCATTTAGTATACTGACAAACATTATTTTATTAATCTTAGAGTACTAAATGTTTCATGTTATTCAATAGAATGCATCATAAATCGATTAGGTGTGGTCAAGTTAGCATATGAAGATAGCTGTGGCTATTAACATTTTTAGTAGATGAATTTAAGTAGAATGTTTCCAAATGCTGAAATACAAAATAAATGTTAAAAATTCGAAAATTACATTAAAAAAATATTACATTAAAAGTGCAGTCATTGATTTTAAGATGGTAGATGACTTCTACCCGCCGAGGCTGTTAATTGCTTCTGGAATTCGGAAAATTTTTAAAGAAAACAAGAAAAAATTTTAGGAATGTTGAGGATATTTTTGAGGGATAATCTAAATTTTGTGGAGAAAAAAAAAGAGATGGTGAACGTGGTTTCGACGCTATAACACAAAATATTAAAGCTCAATTCTTCCTCAGATTAATTTCACAGTGGAAGCACAAATATCCGATTTCGTTTTGATACTAAATTCTAATGATTTCACAGCTTTATGTCACTGTGTAACTGATATAACTCTAGTTTTGTGTTAAACACTGCGAAATAAATTAACTTACCCAAACACATTTCATGGTAAAAACATTTCAACACAGAAGTCGTACAGGTAATATGCCAACTGAAATAGTTTTACATGGCGATTTCGCTTAAAATTTCATTTAGATACGAATATACATCAGATACAGGTAAACTCTACAATTTACCTAACTACAGGTTTTTGTCCTTCTGTACATATCTAGTCGATTCCCGGCGGGGTTAGTCGCCGGATTTTTGCATTCGGGAATAGAGCCGGACGATGCCGTAGATCGGCGGGTTTTCACAGAGATCGTCATTTTCCCTCGCCGTTTTATTCCGGTGCTGCTCCATACTCACCTCATATCACCCCTCACTGGCGCTAAAGACCATAGAGTTAAGCGCTGACAGTAAACTCTCTCTCACTCACAAGTTCCGCACATTTTAAATTAGTTGTTATATAGATTTCGGCAGATTCTGTCTTAATTGTTAAATGCACCATTGTACTTGAATTCATGCTTAAACTTGTAACATCCCTGAGTCAAGTAACTCCAACTAGACTTCTTCGTCCATGATTAACTTCACTCATGTCGCCGATAGTTGCAACTTGACCAAAATTCCAAACAGTTTGGAAAACTACTGTGTTTTGTTTCGTCTCATCGTTTGTGTCGTTTGATGTTTTTTTTTTGTTTGAGTCCGACATCTTTGTGTTTTGTTTGGCCTCACCGTTGTGCCGTTTGCTGTATTTCTGTTTGTGTTTTTGTTTAGTCTCATTGTTGTGTCGCATGTCAACTTAGGTTTCTTTTTTATGTTTTTTTTTTTTTTCTGTTTTGTTCCTTGTTTTATCTGACCAGAATCCAGTTCTGGAATTTCATGTTGTGCATGTATCCTGATGACTAAAACATACTCTGCTTATTTATGTTTTCTTGTCTGATTTTTAGTTTTCCTTTGACAGTCATTTATTTCGCGATGGATTATATCCAAACAAATAAGTCCAGCCACGCACTCCTATTGCACAGTTCTTTCAAATATCATATTGAGACATTATTGTGAAGTATATTGGGTAATTGGAAAGTATTGGAAATAAACCACAGGTTAATACTATTTTTAATGTCCGTAGTGTCAGTGGCGAATATTCCACACTTAGTGTAGGTTCATTTTAATAATCATGTACAACAAAACGGTTATTACTTTATTTTAGAGAGTAAAATTAAGTTATTCTATCCCTAAATGTGTTTTTCTAGAAGTCTATTATTCGTCTTGTTTGGTCGTTGTTGACCTGTATAACTATGGGCTACAAATAATCTCCATCTCTTGGTTGATAGAGTGTCACGAATTTCGGAACCGTATTTATGCAAGACCATCTTCTCGCGTTCTATGTTTGCGACAATGCATTTTCGCTAGGATCCGTCCTTTCTTCACAATTCGCTATTGTCACGTACGGTTAACAGCAAATGCGTAAGTCTCGGCCGCACTGGTACGGTGCACGAGTACCAGATTGTTTTTTTTTTTTACAATGATCCAAAATATTTTGTTACTATTGCTTCAACACGTAACTTCTACGGCGGGTTATACTAAACGGTTGGTCCCCAAACGAGCGTTGAAAATTCTCCCACATCTACGTGTCTCAACAGAACTGTATATAAAACTGTAGTCCAGTGAGTGTGGATATTACATTTTTTTTGACTAATTTTACCCTTCCACTCGATAATTAATTACATTTTGTGTTATAATTTTGACAGCTTCATATTCGCACCTTGTACAACAACTGTGCAAACAAGGTTATTATTACATATTAACGTATACTTCTACGCCTATTCCAGTGACATTCCCCGCTAAGTATCATGAACTTTAGATGATGATACTGACTACGCTTCGTGAACGTCCTTATCTAAGACCTCCAATGAAGTGTGACGCTATTTATTTTCTTCTTTGACAAACCAAATTATCTTTAATGTTAAAATAAAAAAATAATAAATCTTGTTCCTTTAAATTTTTAATTGACTTATTATTAATATTAATTTTTGTCCTGATTAGGTTTTAAGAAAACTTGAATAGAAATGTTATGTAAAATTATAATGTTACGGTGTCGCAATCCCGCGGCGTCGGTGGCGTCGCGGAAGAGTAGGAAGACGATTGCACAACCCCGCGGCGTCAGTGGCGTCGCAGGACGGCAGTAAGTAGGTGCTGGGTAATCAACAAGTCACCAAAAAGTGGCGGATTGCGGCAACAGTGGTATCCCAGGAATCCGATGACTCGAGGAGTTAAGTGGGTCTT
>PNEQ01075381.1:0-18084 GCA_003012365.1 Medauroidea extradentata
ACACTGTACCAATCTTCTTCTGCATTGTTTCTACATCCACCGTCTCACCCGACGAGAAAGGGACTTCTCGTCCAACGTTATTTTGGGGGTGATGTTACGGTGTCGCAATCCCGCGGCGTCGGTGGCGTCGCGGAAGAGTAGGAAGACGATTGCACAACCCCGCGGCGTCAGTGGCGTCGCAGGACGGCAGTAAGTAGGTCTTAACACTTACCCAACACCTTACAAACTCCTGGATTCAGCATGGATTGCTCCGCCTCTGGGCATAGCTGGGAGCCAATCAGAGGAGAGGATTTTGACGGCCGGGCGGGGGTGCGAAGAATGGTATAGACATCGAGCTAGCTACCGAGTGGGAGTTGGAGAAGAGAGTCGACGAGAGAGTCTTCTGCTCGGACGGCGACCGCACCTGGGGACTCTGGGTTCGAGTCTGGGTGCGACCCTCTGGCTAGAGAACTAGCTCCAACGGCGGCACTAGCGGTGAGTTCCTGTTGGTTTAGGGAAGGAGAGCGATCCTTTACCTATCTCCTGTCTCGTCTTACCCTAACCCTTCCACTCGTCTCTATTTCTGTATTGCTGTATTTCCTTGTTCTCTATTCTAATAAACTCTTGTTACCTTCCATCTCTGGCTTTTATCTTCCCCTTTCCCAGGCAAAACTTGTAACACACTGCAGCAGGATAAGTAGCTATAGTTATCCACGCGAGAAGCAGTCTTAGTTTGTCCCTGCCACTAACAGCGACTTCGCCTTACCTTACTCATTATAGCACTGAAGAGTTGGCGTTGTAGAGAAGTTATATACTCTTAAATGTAAGACGTTAATGGAATGAAAAACATCTGATTTATTCGATGCACAAGCATTGGTGACGGTGCCGTCAACTATATATTTTCAAAATATTCACTTGAAGTTTAATGCTATTTGAAAGTTTTGGTGGGAACAGGTTCTGCAGAAACGTATTTGGTACCCCAACCTTGAGATTAGTGAGAAGATATATGTGAGTTGATGTTGTCGACGAACCTAAGTGGAAAGTGAACTGCATAATCCATTTTACCCCTTTTAAACGACTACATGCAAAAATGCACTAATTCGATCTGCCTTGCAGTTTTTGTGTGTCAGAATTGAACGCTCGCAATCAAGTTATCTTAGAAAGTAAAAAAAAAAATACATACATTTTTTTAATACTTACGTAAGCATCACTCTGCCGCGAACAACACCTCAATATTTCTACTGATTAGATAGATATAGTGGGTTGATGGAAAACAAATTTTGTGCTTTTTCACACTTTTGGGTGTCGAATTTCGAAATAGTTTATTTTGTATAAATATCCAATTGAAGTGTAAATCACGACAGTTGCCCGTTCAGACGAATCGAAATCGATCATACATTAAATACACATATGACCACTGCACAATACTGAGATTTCGAACTTCGAAAAATCTTTAAACCGATTTGCGATCATTTCTGTAATCATCATCCTGATGCAAAAATAAAATGTACATCTCGACGTGTTCGATAGGTATCGAGGATTTATCTAATACACATTAAAGATATTTTCACCTCCTAAGAAAATGAATTTCTAAAAACCTTTCATTCGCGTTTTAGAATGCATTGTTGATGTCTCGTGGACGTCAGAAACATGACAACTACCCGCTGGGTATATCGTACATTAATTGAACACATTTCACCACTTTACACCTCTTTTCACCTCCATAGGTAGCGAATTTCGAAAATTCGTGAAATTACTTTTCAGATATTTGGGTAAGCATCAAGCATCAATCTTAAACAAATATCACGTCGCTATATAAAAATCAATGGTATTGATAAATATCGATTATGAATCGAAAACATAATTTACCTTTTTTTATCTCTTTGGATCTGAATTCAGAAAATGTACTTAATTGTATTTGGAATATTTACAAATGCATCAATCTAAAGCAAAGAGCACGTCGGTATCTCGATTGGTTCGATAGGTATGGAGGAATAACCGATAACACATTTTACGTATTCTCACCCCTTTAATTAACAAATTTCGAAATGTCATTGAGTCCTACGTTAGTTATTTGTATACGTAACCAACCGAAGAAAAATGTCCATGATAGCCAGTTGTGTTCCAGTGATATCGACGATTCATTAACATATTTCCCCCCTTTTTACTGTTTGGCGGTCGAAATAAAAAAAATCTTGAACTGGTTTTTTGGTATTTACGTAAGCAACATTTTAAAGTGAAAACTAACTCTCTATCCCGAAGAGTTCCATAGATATCGATAGTTAATCGGAAACACATTTAAGGTCTTTTCATCCCTGTAAATGTTGAATTTTGAAAAATCCTTAAATTGACTAATATGCATTTTTGTGTGTGCCCTATTAAAGTAAAAACAACATGATATGCCGTTGGGTTCGAGCTCTATTGACGTTTCTTCGATAACACATTTTACGCCTTTTCATCCACTTAGGGGTCGAATTTCGATAAATCCTTTCTTAGTGCTCGCCTACGACCTCACGGAAAACCATCCAAAAAATTTCACGATTCTAGGTCCAGCGGTTTGGGCTGCAGTTTAATGTATGTCAGTTAGTCATTATAGAGATGGTTCAATAAATACAAGGTACAAAGAATCTTGCGTGCGAATGTATACTTATAAATCAAACTTTTTTCATTAGATTATTCTCTTACATTTATGAGCCTATAACAGCCTCACAACGTCAACTTTGCAGTGCTATAAATGAAGCCCAGATTAAGTCACTGTTCGTGTCAGGGACAAACTTAAGACTGTTTTTAGCGTGGACAGATATTGCTACTAATTCTTCTGCAGAGATAGCTTAACTTGCAGCTTGGACATTCTAATACTTACGAGAGGTTTTCCAATTAAAGTAAATATTATCAGCTATGAATAAAACTCCTGAGGAAAGCCGCGGGGGGACTGTAAGTGTATAATATAAAATATTTTTTCTGTAATGTATTCATGTAAAGCTATTTTTACAATGTACTAATCATTCACCAGTGTGTTAAAAAAATTCCTTTTTTTTTTTTACTCTGAAAGAATTACATATGCTCACTTTAAGGATAAAATACATTGGTTACAAATAACTAAGAAAATTTTTTACTCTCATATTACCATTGTACTGTAACTAATTAATTTTATATGATATTATTATAGTACAATAATTACATTGAACTTAAATAATTTGAAGCACGTGTATTAACCCTTTCCTCCCGTTGATGTATAATATCGATGCAGTTTAGAACCATTACACCAGGAAAGAACCCAGTTATGTGGTGCAACAGAAAAACGTTGGACGGTCATACGGGACGACCTGGGATCTACCCGTGATTCCGGTCGTACTGATTTCGGTTCCACATTGTTTCCAGAAATCAATCCAGGCGAATGTTGGGAATGTTGGAATGGTTCCGTTTCCCGAAATCAATCCAGGTGAAAGTTGGGATGGTTCTCATGGCCGACTGCAATCTCAATTCCTGCCATGTGCCAAGATGTGCTACACTGTCTCTAATAGTCTTTCTGTCAAGGCGTAAAGCTCATTTAAGCCTTAATTTACCTACCAGGAAATTTGTCCCCTAGAATAAAGAAATTTTACATCTTACCGGCGTTACAACCTCCATTTCCTGGTAGGTAAGTTAAGGTTTAAGTGGGCTTTACGCCTTGACAGCAAGGCCGTTAGAGACAGTGTAGCACATCTTGACGCATGGCAGGAACTGATATTGGAGTAAAATTTCACTATTCTAGAGGACAAATAAAAAAAATCGTTAAAAACTCGTTTGCATGTTATAGGGCCTACTACCTTAAAATCCTTTAGTTAACTAAATGAACGTGATTTTTATGTAACCAAAAAAAATTAGGCCAAAGAAACACAACTCCAAGCTACCAGTTTTCAGTTTCATGAAAACTGGCTTGTGTGAACGAAATCTATTTTACTTCATTCGCTTACTGACTTTCTGAGAGACTTTTAGCACTACATCGTAATGAACGCCTGATCTGTTACAAAAGTATAAAGATCTTCCTTTGGGAACCGACGCAGAAATTCGGCTGTGTCCTTCTGTTACTTGTGCAGACATATGTGCAAATATATTTGCTGGGAAACGTTGCCACTTCAAATTGTCGCTGTCACCGATTTTGGTGTATACAAATAATCTGTTGCCAGCCACGCAGCAGTAGCTACAATTTCCACATTTGTGGCCCAAACACCCATTTTCTCCATATCACAAGATACGAAGTATGAACTCCCACCGTAGTTCATGACAATGTTTCACTGGAGTCGAGGACATGTAGTTCACCAGCATAGTCCTAATATCTTTGTGAGAGCCTTCGTCACCCGTGATTAAAAATGAAACAGCTCTGAACCAACAATTACCATCTCCCTTAATGCAGTGCACTTCTTTTGGAGCTGTTGCATAAATTGGTTTCAGTCGTTTCAGCGGTATTGTCTTCACCAGGAATAACTTTTTTTCAGTACATTTCAACTTTTGCCATGACATGCCAACTGGGTATAAGTTAATGTTTCTTTTTTCTTCACAAACCAACTCTATATCACTGTCTGTTTTGTGCTCTATCATTGTCTTGTGACAAGTAGGATTTTATAATTAATTTATTTCGTTACATTGAACGTCAGAAAACATTTCTGTATCAACATTTATTTCATCTCCACTTTCCTTCATGAAATTTCCCTGCATTACGTTTCCATCTTGAATTTCAGGTGGTCTTTCATGGAAAAGTTTTATGTTGGTGAAACAGTGGGTAGTCTTAAATATACGACTAGTTGTGATGTTTTTAAGCGTAGCTTTATTCTTCGTTTCATCCGCGAGTGCAATCATGAAAGGACCTATCCATGGCAGGTTTCGCCAGCCACCTTTTCTATCGTTTCGACGAAGATTTTTTACAAGAACACAGTCACCTTCTCTGTAATTGTATTTTGTAGTGTGCCTCATATTGTAGTGTTGTTTCTGCTTATCTTGAGCAAAGTCAATATTTTCTTTTATCGTTTTGTGCAGCTGTTCTCTTGTTTCAATCATAAAATTTAAAATAATGGCAAAATGCTTTTCATCGAATTCCTTTTTTTCATCCGGTTCAGGAGAGTATTCATTGTTCTCTAAAAGAACAGAAACATCTACCGGAAGGACAGGTTCTCTCTGGTACATTATGAAGAAAGGTGAGTATTTGTTGGATGCATGAATGGGCGTTCTATGGGCAAATAGAACACCATGAAGGATATTAGGCCACCTTAAGGGCGTTCAAGTGGTGAAAAATCATAATTTTATATTTGTATGAAATATTGTTAGTTTTGTAGACATTACTTAAGAGTACATTTACCTCTAACGAAAAAAAAAAAATAACTCAACCAGTTTTCTCATAATGGCACTTCAAAGTCAAAATTTGCATATTTTTACTTCATACAAAATTGAAAACAGGAAATATACTGAAATGGAAAAAATATATTAAAACTACACGTAACAGTCTACGACTTGAAAAAAGTAAAAACCCATTATAAATTTTTTTTGTTTAATATAAATTTCTAGAAGTAACAAAAAAATTTAAATTTCAAATTTTTTTATTTAACATATAAATGTTTTGTAATGGCATTTATATGCTACAAGCCATAGACAGTGACACATAGTTTTGATGTGATATTTTCCATTTAATTATGTTAACTGATTTTCAAGTTTTGTATGAAGTAAAAATATGCAAATTTTGACTTTGAAAAGCCATTACGGGAAAACTGGCTGAGCTAGATTTTTTTTCGTTAGAAGTATATGTACTCTCAAGTAATGTGTACAAAACTAACACTAATTCATACAAATATAAAATTGTAATTTTTCACCACTTGAACAACCTTAACACATTCTCCTGTAAAACTAAAAAAAAAACTGTTTTTGATTTTCCTGTTTAGACTCTCCAGTAGACAATTAGCTTGAGGATGGTATGCAGAAGTTATTCGCTTCTTCACTCCTGTTAAAACGTGAAGTTCTTTTGACACTGTATTCACAAATTTTTTTTCTTGGTCATTTATTTGCACCGCAGGGCAACCGTGGCGCCTGATAATCTCTTCATAAATAAATCGAGCAATGGTTTCTTCCTTTTTGTCTTTAAGGGCTCTTGCCTCTGTCCACTTACTGAAATAATCTATAGCAACTACACAATATTTTAAACCATTTACTCCAGGTAGGTGACATATATCCATTCCGATTAGCTTCATAACGTGTGGTGTACATTTATTGGCTGTAATTCCGGAACAACTTTCAAGGAACATGGGTTGACTTTTTGGCACGCAGGGCAACTAGAGACGTACCTACTGATGACCTCACTCGTGCCTGGCCAGAAGAAATGTTTCCGCAGTAAACTTGAGTTACGTCCCTTCCATGATGGCTTGAAAGAGCTGCGGCTCCCAAGCTGCCATCTTCCCCCTCGGACACCATATTAATAACGTTCATTTGGTCATTTTTACGTATCAAAACTTCTCTTGTTTCGGTGTCGTGTTAAGCTGCCCCTTTGCTTCTTATCGTGTCCTTACTATAACATAACCGGCCGTCTATAAGAACATACGGCTTGCATTGTCTTCTATCAAATATTGCAGCACCTTCTCTAGATCAATGCGGTGATTTGCAACAGCTTCACGATCTGTACGGGCAGTCACATGAATATGATTTAACTAAGCATTCTGCAATACATAAAAATCAATGGGCACTTGATTAACTCATAAACGTAAAGCACAAACATACGTTTAGTACATGTCTACATGCTAAACATTGGACACCATGAAATATGTATCATGAAGTGATATATTTTAGTAAATTGTACTATAAGTGGGGAACATACGTGTGCCATGTATGCTACTGATAAAGTTACTACCATTTAAAGATCATTTTCAAAGTCCAGGTATGTTTGAAGCCCGATGAATAATACAATATCTGAAATGAAAAAAGAAGTTGCCGTAAATGAAAAAAATTCGAAAAATTGCACTGTTATTGGCTGCGAATTTATAACAATGCCGGACACTCGTCTGGCAAAATGTCGTTTTCCTTCGCTAAGTTGATCAATTCAATCAGCTTACAATGCCAGATTTTTAATTGTTACGGATGCAGAACTATTTGCAACCGCAAGAATTTAATTTTTACTATGAAATCGTTATGTCCAAATGTCAAATGAAATTTTTAACAAAGTCAAGAATGAGTATATACGAAGTGTTAATTTAATTATTAATTGCGTGTGCTGAATTTACAAGTGCTAAAATCCGTAAATCGAAAATATTTTGGTAAATGCACGTGACGAGACACATTTCTATTTACTGTTCTTCCTTTATTAGGTTGTAAGCAGGGGCGCCGGAACTAGGGGGGACACGGGTACAATGAACCCCCCTGGCTTCTACCAGAAGGGGGCAGAAGGGGGCAATGGGACTTTTTATGTAGAATGAGCTACTTATTTGACATTTTAATTTCTTTTCATCACTAAGGAGTCTTTCCATCAGTGAGTATTTTTTCATACATTACGTACATTAAAAATAATATATTAATAGGACTGCTGAGATTCCTGAAAAAGCGGGCTACTGGCAAATTTATATTTTGGCGAAGGTTCTTCAGTAAGGACGCCAGTTCTTTCTCATAAGGTCATAAATCTCTCTAAAAAATTAAAAGAGCTGAGAGGACCTTGTCGGCACCCCGCGGTTCAAATATTCTGTCCCTCCGTCCCTAGGGACGGCTTTATTCTACCGAAGGAGGGGGAGGGATTGAGGCAGGGGCGTCGTTTGGGGCTACAGGGGGGGCAAATGCCCCCCCTGGATTTGGAATTTTATGTGTATAAATATAGTTTTTGTATTTTTTAATGTAAATAATGCTAACTTAAGGACATAAAACTGAAGTTTTATTATTAAAGTATCTAATTTATACATGATTAATTAATAAAAAAGATGCAACGAGGTCACTGTCGTCAGAAAACAAAATCTTGCCCCCCTCCCCCTGGAAAAACCTGAAATGACGCCCCTGGATTGAGGCGAGGAGAGACAACTTCCTACTGCTTATTTATTTATTTACTTATTTTATAACGTACAAATTCAGCATCGGGCTGGTTTACAATTGGAACGTAGTTAGAAACTATTCTCATTAATGAACAAATATTAATTAGGAATAGTACAATATTATTACAAAAGAATTGCATTAAAGTTATGATTGTAAGCATTACAAGGTTTTAAAGTATAATCATTACATTAAACAAATAATTACTAAATTGGCAATATTGTGAATAAAACAGATAAATTATAAATTATAAATAGGGGGGAAAATATATAAAAATAAAAATGTCAAGAAAAAAAATGGTATGGGTTTTCGTAATAATTGTCTATTGTAACTGGTTCTGTAGCAGAAATGACTTATATTTCATCCTGCGGAGGTAGTTGGGGGCGTTAGGGCGTTAGGGTATTCCCTATTTTTTTTGTTTACTGTTATTTTATGGCTTGAACAAAAACGACTGAATCACGTGTGCATCCTAAACAGCTATCCAGAATTTAAAGAAAATTATTAGATAATTCATAGGTAGAAACTTTTTTAGGCGTCAAGTATTTGGAAAGTTACCTTAGCTGTCTAGGTCCTGAGTTTTCGCCACAGTGGCTGTAATATGTAAAACACAATGTTGCTTTTTAGTGATTAAATTATTTGTGAAATTTACTTAAGTCGTCGATTTGAACCGATTGTGTGAACAGCAGAGAATATAATTTGTAAAAACCAATTTACTTTTCAGAAATGGTAAATTTTTCCTTGTAAATATTTGGTGTTAAATGTGTTTTAGAAATTTGTCTTAGAAGTCTTGTTGAAATTATTTGCAACAGTGGATGTTGTATGTGAATACAATTTACCATTCAGTTATTTTTAATTTGGAATGAACTGTTGGGTATTCCATTAAATGTTACAAAAAAATCTGTCAAAACACTGAAATTGTTGTTTTATGATTTATGTTGTTACTATGTTTTTATATTTTATGTTATAACCAGACAACATTTATGTTTGTACTATGCGTGCATATTTATTTACTGTCTTAATGATGTTGATATAACTGTACTGCAAGAGTTATTAATGCTACACAGCATTTTAGATTACAGATCAGTGTTTAGCATATTAAAAATGCAGTGTAATATTTATGTTTTATGTCTATAATATGAACCTCGCTTTTTCTTAGGGCTTGTTTCACACCACTGAAGCTTAAAAGATTTATTCTCAATTAACGGTTATATAATCTTGAATACAGAAGTGTAAAAATTGTTTTTGTATTTATTTTTTCGTCAGTATTTACTATTAACAAAAATATACATGGGCGATGGGTCAACTTAACATACAAAATTGCTCTGCTGTTTGGTATATAAATTACAGCCCAGTGAATGTTGGAATTTCGTTTACAGTAAATATTTCTAAATTAGCCAGTGATGCACGACACATTTTCGACCTCTTATACAATCACCAACCATTTCCAAAAGTCTGTATGTGGTTGGTTTTTAAAAATAAAAATGTAATCTGAAGCCAGCATAGTTGTGTTCGTTGAAAAAATCATTCCATTCACCATTAGGGGATGTAGAAATGGTTTGTTAAATTCGTGGTGCTGAGAAAAGATTATTAAAGGTCTGTTACATGTATGAATACATCAGAAATTATGTACCAAATGTGAAACATTTTTAAAACAATCTTGCAGCGTAAATGACTCAAGACACAGGTAATTTTTACTTTTTTGCAATACCATCTGACCACTGATTTTCAAAAAACCTTGAAATGCTTTGATAAGAGCTATAGTGAAATTGCTTTGTCGTTATTTACTTTTTTTGTTGCAAAACGTTTGGGTTTCGTTGTTGTTTCCCGTTTAAAAATGTGTCAAATAACATCATCCACTCTACGTCGTGGTCGAATTGAAGTGAAGTGACAGATTTCGGTCAGCGCTTAACAGCGAGGTCTTTAGCGCTAGTGAGGGATGATATGAGGTGAATATGGAGTGGTGCCGGAATGAAGGGACGGGGGAAACGGGAGATCCCCGAGAAAACCCACCGACCAACGGCATCGTTCGGGACGATTCTCACATGCGAAAATCCGGGGTCTGACCCCTACGGGAATCGAACCCGGATCGCCTTGGTGGAAGGCGAGAGGTCTGACCCACCCCTCGGCCAACCCCAACTATGGTTTCCTATCCACCAAAAAAATTATACAATCATTTCACAGCAAAATCTTGTGTTCTATAAGGCTTGCAAGGTTTTTAAACGTATTTTTAAAAAAAACATGCTGGGCAGGCTAACTTGCAAAGAGTTTGGGTACATATCTTGTATCGTTCTTGAAATGAGTAAATATATGTTAGATTATTGACTGTATCAAACTTTATCCTTCGATAAAATTGAAATATTTCTACCTGTAAAACTGTGAAAATAGCCCCAATTTGCTTCTTAAAATCAAAATTTTCCCGGGGGAGGACCCCTGGACCCTCCGCTTTTGAGTTCGCGATGGGTGATAACTTTGCCCTGGTGCCTCCCCCTGAACCAAAATCGTTCCGGCGCCCCTGGTTGTAAGGTTGCGAATGTGTTTATAATCAATATTTCTAATACAGATCACAATGTATTTAGGCATCAAATTTTGCATTTTGACGTAAACAGGATAAATATATTTTGGTTTCGACTTCATCCGTTCCTTCCACTCATTTTACTACTTTATGGGATTACTTGTTAATTACTTGCTAATGTTTCAAAATTACTATGAACCCATGTTGTAAAATATTTCCAGTAATGGTAGCAGTAAAATAATCCTTTACAGTTAGTTTACATATACCTGTAAAATTCTCAACAGACATTTGTAAATGTAGATAGTGAATGTTATATAGTTCGTCAACACCAACCAAATAATGTCACACAACATTGCTAACTTCAGAAATCTAGTTTTGTATTCATGTGTAAATACAACATGTGCAATTGATATTTTTATTTCTTTATTACTTTAAATGTATTTTGGTTTTGGAAACAAATAAAGGGCTTATCGATTTCCAACTTACAGATGCGGCTAAGCGGTTTTTTACAGAATTCAATTTTTGTCATACATAGAGTTTATCACATACACTGTCAGTATAACATTTAATTATTGCCTAAATATTTATTTTAAGCATCAAAGATTTAAATAACACTTTGAGTGAATATGCTATTTTGTTAAAATGTATTTAAACATTAGCAGTAGGCTATCTGTTCATGTCTAACTAACATTTAAATCCAACAGTAAAGTGCTGACTATGTCACATTTAGGATACTTAAGTTAAATTCAACCTGACAACAATCATAGACGCCTATAAATCTCCAGAAATTATTTAAAATTGTTAAGTGCAAAGGGTACATCTCCAGAAATGATTTACAATTGTTAAGTGCAAAGGAAAATTTTAGTATGACACTCTTACGAGGTTAAATAAAATGATTTAACAGTCCAAAATACTTTGCTGACAGCTGCTACGAGCAGTTAGCATCTCGTGGGCTGCTTTCTCAACGCAGTTAACGTCGAAGCAAGTAGCATGTTCAAGTAGGGTATTTCGACGGTTTTGCAAATGCCATTACGTTTTTTGTTAATAACCCGTGCATTAAAGCATAGAAAATAAAAATATACTGTTATCAGTACCAATAAATACCAGTCGAACACAGAACTAAAAAAAGGGTTTTCTTAGGGTAAGCTATTTAATCGAGGTTGGCACGAGTGGTCAACAACAACACAGAGCTTGACGAGCTGTTCCTTGTGTATGCTTTGTACATAACTAAAAAATTAATTCATAAATCAAACTGATGACATATGTATGTAACATGTGTAATAAACGGCTACAAAACAAAATTTCATGGTGCCAAAACCGAGAAAACTATAGAAAAAATTATTGAAAATGAAGTAAGGAATGACTAGCAACTCAGTGGTCAGCTTGAAACCTCCAAAATAATGTATCGGTGTCAATAGATGAAATGCTAGCAGCGTGGAAATCGTGGTTGCAATAGATTAACTGGTATACAACATCAACTGACCTAGGTAAGAAAATTCATGGAGTTCAAAACGCATCATTTATGACTGTGAACAGACTCGAGGCAGCCAATTTCTTCAACTCATTCTCCCTCACATGAACAGAATGTACATATCTCAGCGCATTCAAAAACAATTTTGATGATCATTTCGTGCCAACAGCAAATTTCACATACGAATGGTACATCTTCAACAAAATGGAGCTAGGAGAGCGTCAACCCTTCGAAGAGTTTTTAACGTCAATCACTATTCAAGGGAAAAAATGTTGAGTTTGAAGTCTCATGTGGTACGATTCTCCAATACAAGTTAATGGTAGGAACAGTCAGTGATAATTTGTGCGAGAAGCGTTTGGCAGAAGAAAATCTCACATTTAACCAAACAATAAAAATTTGCAACGCTTGTGAAATGACCAATCAGCAAGTGCAGGCTGTAAGGGTTGACATACCTTCACCTGCAATACATGCAATAAGCAAAAAGAAAAACCTATGTTTCTAACTGATAATCAACATTCAAACACGAAAATTTAATGTCACAGATTTGTTACATCCATCAAGAGTTTCCATCTCAACAATGGGTAAATAATGTAACAGGTGTTGTAAAGTAAGTCATTTCGCTCAGGTATGTAGATAGAAACCATTACACATAACTTCAACTACACCATAGGACCATGGCTTCGAAATGGATGATGCGACCACATTTTGCGTGTCATCCATTACTGTTCGTCCTATTGAGATAGACGTGATAGAATATTTCTCGCTTCATAACAACCAGACAATTAGTTTTAAAGTGAATACGCGAGCACAGTGTAATGTGCTGAATAGTAACATAACATAGCAAAATCTCGTTCAGGAAATACATTGCACTAGCGTTAAGAGACGTTACAGTGAAAATTTCAACACACTAAAACACTTAATCAAATTCCATGTATTTTAGTGAGGTAGGCCTGTGAAACATTAGGTTTCATCAAACGAGTGGAAACGACTGTTGTTGATGGGTAGCTAATTAAATCCATTGGGTTTATAAAAGGCTACGAATATCACATTGACTTAGTAGACGAACCTATACTCAAAAGTTCACACACAAAGGAAAGTGCCTTGCTCTATTAAAGACTATTGTAAAGAGGAACTAGATAATATGGTTAAAAATTAATTTATCGAATAAATCAGTAAATCCACTCCAGCAGTATCTCCTGTGGTCATGGTGCGTAAACATGTTTAGGTGTGAATCTGCAGCGATCCATTAGATATCAGCAAAAAAAAAAAATAACATACACAATCCATTTCAGATGATGGATGAGAAAACAGCTAATATAAAAAATCTCAGTACCTGGAATTTCCACACCTTGGGAAAGTTATAAATGTAAAATATTGCAATTTGGGCTTGTATCTACACCAGAAGTCCTCCAGCAGATAATGTGTCATATGATACATGACATTCCAAGTTCAGAGTGTTCAATGAATGACAACCTCATACATGCAGAAAGCAAGGAAAAGCAATAGAAAATCACAATCGTCGCCATTAACAAGCTCAGAGAAGCAGGATTAACACTTGACGCGAGCAACATAAAAATGTGAAGTTCTTAAGCCACATCCTTTCAGACAAAGTAATCCTACCAGACCCAGCAAAAGTAGAAGAAATAGATCGACTAATAGGTTCATCATCGATTCTCGAACTACAAAATTTCTTGGAATAATTAACTATACTATATAACTAAAAGGATGTTGCATGACATTGGGACACTAAATAAAAAATGCATTTGTGGCACTCAGAGGTTCGCTTCAGTCGTCACCTCTACTGAGATACTACGATAGCAAAAATACTAGTGACAATCTCAGTAGATGCCAGTAGCCATTCATTAGCATCATTTGTCTTCCAAGATAATCACACAGTTATGTATGATCTAAAACACTGAAATTCCCAGCAGAACTATTGCCAAAATTAAAAAAACGGTCTATAACATACTGTCGGCATGACTGGATTTAGTTGCTTGGACATACTCAATTGCGAAATAAATTACTGTCAAAGAAAACTAAAAATAATACAAACCTAAATAAGCAGATTATGCTTTAGTCAACAAGGTAAATACATAACATAAAATTCCAAAAAAATGTAACCGGGTCAAATAAAATAAGGAACAAACCGACAATAAATGAAAATAAAAAAATTCAAGTTAACATGCGATACAACGATGAGAGGAAACAAAACACAATAGATATCAGACACAAACAAAAAATAACAACAAACGACACAAACGATGAGACGAAACTGTCTGTCGGAAAAACTACTGTATTTTGTTTCGTCTCATCGTTTGTGTAGTTTGTTGTTTCTTTTACTGTTGGTGTCTTATATATATACCTATTGTGTTTTGTTTCGTTTCATCGTTTTGTCGTATATTAACATGAGTTTCTTTATAGAGTTTTGATTTTTGTTATTTTCATTTATTATCTATTTGTTCCTTGTTTTTATTTACCCGAATCCATTTTTTGAAAGTTTATGAAGTGTATGTATCCTGCTGACTAAAGCATACTCTGCTTACTTATGTTTTTATTATTTAGATTTCTTTTGACAGTATGTTATTTCGTTATTGAGTATGTCCAAGCAACTAAATCCAGTCATGCACTCCCATTGCACAGTTATTTCAAAGATCACTCTCGGCATGTAAAAATTTCTATGAGTACATATTAAGAAGCCGTCATTTGACTAAAGACACGGACAACGAGCCCCTGGAGGCAATTATAACAAAAAACTCCAAGACAGCCCAAGAAGACTCCACATAATTCATTTCGAAATACAGTCATACAACTCCACAACAGACATTTACAAGAAATGATCAGAACTGTTTACTGCTGACACACTCAGCCGCGACTGCAACAACGTGTCAGAACCTGACTCACAACCTTGTTCGAAGTGCATGTAATAGTCTCGATGTCACAATCTTATATACCATAGTTAAATTACGCTATCAAAGCAAGCACAGAATTGTCAGATCTTCACCAAATGATACAGCAGAGCTGGGCAAAGATGAGTAATCAGGTACCATCCAATCTGCAGAAATATTGGATCCTTCGGGAAGACCTACAGATCGTATTGAAAGGTAACATGATTTTGATACCCTCTCCATGGCAGCGATTAATTATGTCACAATTGCATTTATCATACGAAGGAAATTAAGGTACACTTGCAGAGGCACGAGAACATACATTTTGGCGAGTTATCACTCAAGACATTACAGATATGTGCAACAATGTGTCTCGTGCCAGAAACTTCACAATGACACCGGATAAAAACCCTTTACAAAGGAGACATTTTCATCCAGACCTACTTGATTAACCACAAACGAAAACATTACCCTGGCTATTTTGACATTGTTGTGCTGAATTCTACCACTAGCGAAGCAATAGTAACGAAGTTAAAAATCCCGTTTTCTTAACATGCAATCCTTAATTAACTTCGCACAGACAGAGGCCTGCCATAAACATCATATCAGTTACAAAAGTTCAGCAAAATCTGGAATTTTAACCACCTATTATCCAACCCCCACATTCACCTACCCAACGGCCTAGCGGAGCTATATGTGCAAGAAGCAAAGAATCTTATTATGATGTATAATGAGGACAATTCTGACATGGTAGGCAATTTTGCTTCATAAGAATACATCAAGAGGGAAAACTGGCTCTCCAGTGAAAAAATAATTGGATGCAAGGCAAAAAACAACCCTCTCATCTTGTGAAAAGCTCCTGCAGCCGAACCCAGTAAAATGTATCCACGAATACCTCATGTAATCAGAAAAAGCAAATCGCACAGTTAAACAAAATAAAATCTACCCAACCAACTCAAAGCATCACGAGACTTTATTTACCAGGAAGCACATTAACAATCGGTCATAGCAAAAGTAATAGCACTGTAGCCAATGCTAGGATTTATCCAATACAAACGCCCAGGGGACTATACCGCCAGAACTCAAGGTTCCTTAAGCCATTAAAATTTCCAAGGAATGACCTAACTGCAACAGAGCTTGCCAGACCAGTCAGAGACACTCTCACTACCAATAATGGGGCCGCAGTGGTCAAGGGGTTGGACCTGTTGCCTCCCTCCAAGGCGATCCGGGTTCGATTCCCGGCGGGATTGGTCCCCGGATTTTCGCATGTGGGAATCGTGCCGGACGATGACGTTGGTCGGCGGGTTTTCTCGGGGATCTCCAGTTTCCCCCGCCCCTTTATTCCGGCGTTGCTTTATATTTATCAAATTTCACCCCTCAGCAGCGCTGAAGACCTACATGTTAAGCGCTGACCAAAATCTCTCTCACTCACTCACTACAAATAGACTGTAACACCGACACTTAACCCACAAGTTTTTCTGACACCTGTGCTTCACCTAGACAGCCCATACAATACTGGTCCAGACTTTTGGGGGTTCAATAACGAGTTATGTTCCTGACGTCCCAGTCAAGGAACATAATACACCAGTGGCAATCATAACACACAGCGGGATAACAGTGTTTCCACATAAAAAACTTAATTTGTGACATGCGTAGTTCAGTTAGGGCTTGTACTCACAAATTACATTGGTTCTGAAATGTAGTTATGACGTGTATAAAATTTGTAACACTACTTTTTGAAAGTGTTGTATAGATATAGCAAAAAAAATGTGGGGGGGTAACGTCATGGGTAAGTTAGTTCATAGGCGTTGGCACGCAAGGTCAACAAAATACAAGAGCCTATCGAGCTGTTTCTTATGTATTTATGTTTTGTTTATAATTCACTAATGAATTGATAAATCAGCCTGATCGTAAATGTGTGTGACATGTATAATGTACAGCTACTAAACTGAACTGCAGGCATGTTCCCCATTACATTTCTTAAGGACTGCTATCATTACTGCAAGAGCCAAAATATTGTCCCCATACCAAAGTTTGTAAGCATTTTAATGATTTCTTTTTCATTACTATATTTGTCGTTAAAATTAGTCACGAAAATTATTTGTATTAGTATGTTATTTATAACAAATAACTCCATTTTTCGCCGAGTGTCCGCCTTTGTCTTCCTTTTCTTCATCGTTGTTAGTTGCGGACAGTCGATGGTGTGGTGAAACATTTAGTGGAAAGTGCGACTCGATTACGGTGACGTTTCTTGACCAAATTGCCTCTGTGCCTAAAACGTATTGTGTATGTTAAAATCAACACAGTTATTTTAATAAGATTATTAAAATTCACTTAATTATAACGAATCGTAACAGTCTATAGATATATTAATAATTATGTACATATTTTTTCTGAATCTAATAATACTTAGTTTATCATTAATATTACTACTTGATTATTTTCACCTAAGTCTAGAATGTTACATATTTTTCTCACTGCGGAAAGCAATAGTGGGCCGAGTTTATTGATTTCAGCGGAAGACATTGGCAAACTACTGTAAAGTAGACTGCCCAAACACACAGAAACTTAATATTTGTTCTCAAGTAATACATTTTTAAAATATAATGTATTATTGAGGTAAATATAAAATAACATGTGTTTTCACTTAAGCCTTAAATTCTTTTTAATATCTTACACTATTGCTGTTACTTTTTATTCAAATTATTGCCTCTGCTGATGCGAAAAAAAAATATTTCTTTTTCAAAATTCGAACACTAAGATAGTGAAAGAAGCAAAGGTACTCCTGAAAAACCCTGTGGAATCCTTTTTGATGCATTTAATATTATTATCAAAAAATAAAAGTGCATATACCTCTTTTGAGAATTTTTTGTAATTTTGTTCCCAGGTAGTAGACACTGGGTAGTTTAATTAATTAATTCGTTTATTACTAACTATTGTAGTGCACTGTTGCATGTTAATGAGCTCAAAGCCCTTCCTGGCGATATTTCGGAAACACTTTATTTATTTTTATTTATTTATTTATTTATACACTACAAGATTCAGCTCTAGGCCGGTTTACAACTTGAAGTGTTTAACCTTATACATAAATACACATTAATACAACAAGAAGTTCATTTAAAAAAGAATTAGTAATAAAATTAAAGAATTGTGGAAAAAAAATTACAGTTACATAACAATTTGGAGAAAAAGTGCCAATACTATCA
>PNEQ01075382.1:0-23394 GCA_003012365.1 Medauroidea extradentata
TTTTATCTGACCATATTCCAGTTTTGGAATTTCATGTTGTGTATGTATCCTGATGACTAAAGCATACTCTGCTTTTTATGTTTTCTTGTCTTATTTTTACTTTCGGTTTTCTTGTGACAGTCATTTATTTCGCAATGGAGTATGTCCATACAAACAAATCCAGTCATGAACTCCCATTGCACAGTTCTTTCAAAGATCATTTTAACACTTACTTGTCGTGGGGTTCTACTGGCGGACCACAGACGTGTGGTGCCATAATAACAGTCTTCAGATTGGTGCAGTCAAATGGGAAACGTGTCTAAGCAAAGACACACTGCCAAGTGCCAATAACCATGACGCCGAGCTGCAGATGTGCACATAAGTTAGTCAATACGGACGTTGTATAGTTAATTAATGAAATAAAACGTGTACGTGATACGAAATGAGACATTTGAGAAACTACCACCGTAACTTCATTTTGTAACACAGATAGCGCCCACTGTAATTTTAACGTGTAAAGTGTCGAGCACATTGGTAAATAATAGTAACGCAGTGTCCATCTTTCATCTTAGTTACACGTCCCGTGGTGGGTAGTGGATTGCCTACCTGTCAGGCCACTCGTTTTCTGTTTTGATTAATGTCACCTCGGATTTCTCGCAAACGATTCACCTGAGTGTGTTCGGACAAGACAACCTTTTCTGTTGATTTTAACGTGCTGATTAACAAATACTTAAATTAAATCCCTTACAAATGTTCGTTAGTAAGTTTTGTGCAAACGCAAGGTGGCAACTCCCATTCCCACAATGAAGGTGGTTGAACTTTCCAACCACATTTCCCGAGGTGAATGATCTCCATTATACAAAACACGATTCGTCTATTTGTCGCTTAGTCGCAATTATTTTCTAAATTATTTAATTTAAATAATTTTAAATCAAACTTTTAGAGGTGCACAGCCCTTTAATAATCAATTTCGGGAAAAGTGATTCTTACATTTTCATCTTAGTTTTTCTAAGTAATCACCTTCCACCGTTTGTCGGTGTTATTCAGACTCACCCTATAACTAATATGCCCCAATGAACAAACGTGGCTGCCGACGGTAGTGCCGCCTAGCAGCCAACAGCGAAAACAACCAAACGGAGACATGCGGGGATAAACATTCCCCATGAGGGATAAAACTTCAAGTAAACAAGACACAGTCAAAAAAGAAAACGCGATGGGCGACGCAACACGAAAACAAAAATTACCGGTAAAAGTGGTGTCATCCAAGATCAGAGGGTCTATGCTCGAGTTTTCGTTCGTATGCGAATCGCCCGCCTGACCGCTCGAAATGTGTTGTTGGTATGCTTGAACATTCTGTCGTCCTCGTACACGAGATTCGTATACGAAAATCTACTCGTGTGGTGGCAGGCGGCCGAATTGGGGATTTCGCATACGAGAAGCCGTAAAAACCGAAGCTATGGAACAAGATTTCAACAATTATATATATATATATATATATATATATATATATATATATATATATATATATATATATATATGAATATATAAGTTCCCAATAATGTTTAAATAGAAACTCGCCACTAATTAAGTTAAGTGTTAAAAATGTTAGTAAGCTCTTTGCAATAGTATATTTATTTTACGAGAAAAAAAAATTACACTCTCTAAATCACAAAAATAATACTGTATGTATTAATTCTGAATAAGCTATTTTAAAGCTAATATACTAACATTTTTTAGTTAAAGCCACTCACATTGCATTTTATTAGTAGCAAAATTTTGCTATTGACTGAAACATACAAATTCGTGCCTTCAAAGAACTTATTAAATTATTAACAAAAATGCACTAAGATACAGGCAGCACAGTAAAAAAGAAAAATATTATGTAAAGAGTGGGCAGTTGATCGTAGGAAAAGATAACTGTGTGCTAGGTTCCATTAGTGTATCAACATACAGAGGTTTTTTTTTTACATTATTTTTGTATTCATATACGTTTTGTTATTCGTCTGTGAACAGTTGTAACAGTGTAAAATAAAATTTAAACATTCGATGTTGAATCACATAAAGTTTAACAAGCAACAATGTTATGAAAAATTGTGTAGTACCAGACAGTTTTGTTACTTTCGAATTTCTTTGCTCATTATATACAAACCCGAGGATAAAGTTCTCGTAATATTTTATAATTGTGATGGCTGTTAAACAATTAATGCGGGTGGTTAATTTTATTTGAGTAAGATACTGAGACAAAAAAATTCTACATGTTAACAGTACTTACTTGGCCTTTTACATAAAATTCAACAAAATGTGCTCTAAATTTAATTAAACTGCCTCAAATTAATTACGTAACATTATTGTCATAACTATATTATTATAGGTTAAAACCATGTAACTTAAGCCTTAGTTTCTTGAAGTCTTCGTTTCGTTAGTCATACCCTAAAAGTGTTTTTTATTTAACCCACCTAACTGGAAAAAGTAACTCTTTATGCTCAAATGTATGTTATTTATTTTAAAAATTACATTTTGGTCTTAAGAAAATGTGATATTTATTAATGATATTTACCGGAGAAGCGCAGATAAATATTTATATAGTGTGCCTACATTTGTGCCATTAGTTACTTCGTCTATACAAACGGAAGATAAAGACCCGTCTCATTGTGTCTAAAACAGAAAATTACGTAAAATAAATTAATATTTCGTAGAGTTATTTTTCTAGCATGAAATTATTAATGCATTTATTGAAATAAAAATATATTCATCTGTGCCGAGTTTCGAACCTGTATACTTTCATTAGCAAGCAAGCACGCTACCGTAGTAACGAAGTCCAAGAATATGATATTTATTGTATGTAAGGTGCAAAATACTGTTTTTCGATTATTACGACATTTACTTTTTTGTTTGGTCGTGTCAGTCACACTAACATAGGTTCTGCTAATGTTAATATTATTCTATTATGCTCAATAACAATATTAAATCCCCTGTTTATCACAGAAACTCATATTTTGTAAGTCGAGATCACGGTAGTAGATGAACAGGTCTGGACACTCGCCTATCTAACAATGTATTTTGATTGACCCCCTTTTTGTTTGGCTGTAGTTCGTCAAGTTACCGAGAATGCCGTACTTTTGGCGCTGTTTTCCGGGCGGTCGGACTCAAACTCCGTCTATTTTTTTTTTTTTTTTCCATTGTTAAATTTATAAAGTAAATAAAGATTGCTGAAGCCTTTTCTTATATTTGTGAGCGAAGAAAATATTTCATAAATTGATAATAAATACGTATTGATAAATT
Organism: Medauroidea extradentata; assembly: GCA_003012365.1. Classification (NCBI taxonomy): domain Eukaryota; kingdom Metazoa; phylum Arthropoda; class Insecta; order Phasmatodea; family Phasmatidae; genus Medauroidea; species Medauroidea extradentata. The sequence continues at coordinate 3,262 of PNEQ01075382.1, forward strand.
GTTTATCTTAACGGAAAGGAAGTGGGCGGAGTTTAGTCCGACCGCCGTAACATCAGCGCCAATAAAACACAATATTCTCGGTAACTTGGTGAACTACAGCAAAACAACAAGGGGGTCAAGCAAAATACATTGTTAGATAGGCGAGTGTCCAGACCTGTTCTTCTACGACCGTGCTTCGTACACTTATTTCGCATACGAGTTCAAGACAGTGGATGGCTATGTTTTTTATAGGTCATTCGGGATAAAGTGAGCACTAAAAATATAACCTTTGAAAAGTATCAGTTGCTGTTATTGCATTGAATCCAACATTAACTATAGTTTATTTACTGCTTGTATAGTCGGTAGCGAAATTACACAACATAGTCCCGTGTGTCTTCCCATTTAAAATTCAACAATACAGATACTCAAACAACATCAACCGAAGATGACAAATTGTAGGCCTATTATAATTAGTAAACTTTTTATTAAACTTATCGATTCGTACTGACTGCACAATTTATCTTACACGCGTAAACATGAAGTGACGTGTCAAGAGAGGTTAGACATGCCCCATAATTAGCCATTACACGCGGAAAGATACTAATTGCCTGAAAATATAACTGTAGCAGGGTTTTTTTAAGTGCCTACATTATCCCGAACCACCTATAATAGTTTAAAAGTTACATTTTCGGTTTCAACAATTGCTGTAGACATCATCCAGGCCTCCAGTTTTACGTGCTTGTGTTTACAGTCCAAAAATTTACAGTTCTTGTGATCAAAATCAGCCACTGTGGCAGTTGGCAGGACGAGAGAGAGAGTAATATTCGTCGTGTGTGGTGTTGCAGGGTGTAGGTAACAGTTCCCTATATTGTTATCCTGATTCACAAGATACACGACCAACGCCATTGATGCCGCAAAGAGTCTGGTGGTAAAGCAGCTCATCCTCATCTGGAGCTCACAGCACATCTCTATCGGTTTTATTTTTGCGGGAAAAAGGAAAAGCTGAACTGCAGGCTTGCCAGGTGTTAAACAGTTTATTTCGCAAAAGTCGCGGCGACTGTAAGTTTCTCTTATAGCATCTAAAAACCTGTATGGAGACATGAGACTTATAACATTGTGAAATTTATTGTACAGTTAGTACAGCTATCATAAGCAAGACTAATTACTGAACATATTACCAGCGCAACTGCGTAAAACACGATATTTGCATGGCGTGTGTCCTGTGTATGAAAAGCAGGATGTTACTCGGGCCTGGTATTGTGAAAAATGGAAGAGGATAAATAACTTTAATTTCATATTTGTACGGTAACTGCCTTTTTTTTTTTTTTTTTTTTTTTTTTTTTTTTTTTTTTTTTTTTTTTTTTTTTTTTTTTTTTTTTTTTTTTTTTTTTTTTTTTTTTTTTTTTTTTTTTTTTTTTTTTTTTTTTTTTTTTTTTTTAAGTATGGATGCTACGAAATACAAATGGCGGAGCGAAATGATTTGCAGACCATAGACTTTGTTCGGAATTCACGTAACATCTTAGATACAGTTCTCACAACGGCCACCGAACCAATGCATAGTAATGAAAGTTGACTGCTATACTCCAGTACCTAGGCTGCTTCCTATATCTATACACTGTGCAATATAACGCTGTAATATTTTAATCTTAATGTCTTAATGATAGTTTGTTTGTTACTGTAAATGAAATTTTCCCCAGTGAAATGGTGACGAATATGGCCAATCGTCTGGCAAATATTTCTAAATAATATAAAATGCGTTACTGCATGTAACTTATTAATTACATTTACTGAAATACTTAACACATTTTAACTCTCTTAAATTTCATAGTTATAAAGTAGTTTTTCCATGTAAGGCAAACACTGTCATCTAACATTAATCTTGCAAACCTGAAATAACAAAACAAAAATTTTGTTAACAGTTGGTGCTGTGGGAATAGCAGTGCTTGTAAGTCAATTACATGAAGTTGACCAAGTATTCTACAATGTTATTAATTATGTTTATTGAATCTATTGGGCATTTACCACTTTCAAGGAATTTTTTGAAGTAACTCTTCCAAATTTCTTCGTTGTTGCTGTATGTCTTGTCAGCCAACTCACTTCCGCCTTCGTGAAAAATGGATCCCAGGTAATTTCTAATCAAATTACTCGCGTGTTTGTTCAGGTTCCTGTATTTGTGATTAAAGTACTCGTCCTTGAGTTTAAATTTCCGTAGAGCATCTACGATCTCTACATTTGTCTTCAAGCCATCCTTGAATCGATAGCTCACTAGTTCTTTCAGCAATCGAGTCATGTACGCTTCTAAGTCGCTGTACTTCAAAACGTGCTTTATCAGCTTGCTGTACAGCTTTTCTGGGTTACTCTCTTTTCTGAAGTTGAAATCCCTGCTAGCGAGAAAGAGGTCTATAGCTTCCCTTCTCATTCTGCGCATAAAGCTATCCACCGAGGACTCCAGATGATGTTTGGAATTGTTGTGATAATCGTTCATCATAGCGACGGTGTCGTAGGTCAGTACGAAGATATTCTTATCAGTAAGGATGTCCATCAGGTCATGAATATTCTTCGACAGATTCCGGATGCCGAGTTGTTCCGCGAATGGTTTCAGTTTGTTAATCTCTTTCAGGGCAGCCTGGAGCGACGGGAACTGAATGTAGGGAATGACGTCTATATCCCGTAGGTTCTTCAGAAAACTTTCCGCTTCCTCGGACGTACATGTGTTGCTCTTGGAACACCAGTCCTCGGCAACCGACCTGAGAAACTCGTCTTCGATCGGAAATACCCTCCGCGCATTCACACCAGCCTGAAACAATCAACATAGTTTGCACAAGTGAACATTTTGTTCTACGATGTATCTTCGTTTACTTCAGAAGGTTTTCCTTACAAATTAAATAGTAAGGCTCAGATTCATTCGCCGTATTCAATTTTATATTTTTTCGCTTTTTTTGAAATTTTTAGAAAAATAACATTAAATCTATTACTACACCGCAAATTTTACTTTCTTTGCATTAGGCCTACATCACAGACGTGGCGATTGAGTTGGCAATGTAAAATGAAGTCGCAATCAGTCTGGCAAAATTGCCTGACTGATTGCGGCATAATTATAAGTTAACAGTAAAATCGCAATATCTCTACTGTGGCGCAAGGTAAATGGAGTTGGCGATATAATCACTCTTTATAGTACTTAAAAATACAAAACGGAAAATACAATTATTCGATATGGTGACTGAAATTGAGATTTAAGGGGAAGAGCTGGATGCTTGATTGTATTTATCGATTTTCTGCTATGACTTATGTTTTATTTTATTTATTATTATTATTTTTTTTTGTAATTGTGGCAAAGTTGAGACAGATCAGATATTCCTGTTGAATTTTGGAGAGTATAATAATGTTATATGTTCATCTTATATTGGACTTGTAATCACTAGTGAAAGTTAACCTATAATACCCTTGTAATGATTCTGGATGACAAATTGATGAAGTATTTCATTATTATTTGTGCCAAGAAATTTATTGAGAATATATCCTATGTCATGTCAAAGAAAAAATTTTGGTAAAACAACTTTAATAAATATTATGGCTCGAAAATAAAAGCACAAGAAAATTATCTAACACACCCCCTTAAGAAAGAGAAGTAAAGACATGCTGGGTAAGACCACGGAAAGTTAATTTACTTTTGTCTACTGAGTAGGGTCGCTGGACTGCTGTTTCACGAGAACCCCAAATACAATTCGTAGATTCGAGATATAGCCTACTAAGGGCGTGAATCAGAAACACAGAGACAAAATCACTTACGGATTTTGTACAAGACCAGAATTTATAAATCTTTTTCGAGCCTGTAGAGTTAGGAAAATTATGTTAGTAGCAAGAAAGGAAATGTTTAAGGTTCAAATTCTTAATAAGGTGGCCGCCTGTGTGAACGTATTTTGCGCATTCGAAGTCCTGGATTGCGGAAGCGGTAAGGACGAGACAGTACTCGCTTCACTCCTCACCCTAGCCTCTAGGCGCAAGTCACTGAACTGACGCAGCATTCTCGCCGACAACGCGCCTGTGTGAGACCCTATCATTTTGTGATGTAATATTTAAGATAAAGTTTCATTGTACACGCCTATATCTTTTAGAAGATTCTGTGCCTGGATTTACATACCCAAAGACGACTGCAAAAACACCCATTTTCGCCATTTGGTTGTTAGTAAACAGGTTTTAATAACTAGCGGTGAACTTGAAATGGGTAGGCTAAACATACGTGTAAGGTTCTTTAAATGCTATTCCTAATCAGACGTCACTTATATGCGATGAGCAGTTTTCGAATAATCTGGTAACAGCCGAAGCTCTGCCTGGGCAGGCGGCTACATTAAATAGGCTACATTTACTGAGTGTGAAAATTTTACAATGTATTTTAAGTTTGAACGTTATGCTTATCAATTAATTTTACTGTCGAAATAGACTAAACAACCAACTATAAAACAATTGTATGCACATATTTTTAATAATTACGTTTAGTTGTTAGTATATTAATTTATTTGTGACTTTTGAAAAGGCTACATAGTCTACTCCTAGTCTTCCCGACTCGCTACATTCAAGCATGGACTGCTGACACCTGTAACTACTTTTTTTTTATCCAAAGTGCCTGTATCAATTATTGGAAAATGGCTGGGTATTTTGTGGTACTCGAAAATGTATCACAACTATTTTATGCAATCTTATTTAGGCATAATTAAACTAGCTGTATTAAGGCTGCACACTAATATTAAGATTATTTGGTACCACATACGGCACGATCAGGGTAAATTATTCCAGCAATAGACACTGCAGATGTCTACACTCCTGCTATATTATTTAAATTCAAGTCAGGCTTCGTTCCTTCGTACAAAAAGTACTGAGCGTTGTTTACACATCTACACCAAAATTATTCAAACAGGATTGTTTTAGAGTTCTGCGGACAAATATTTTCGCATGTAGGAAACGTGCAGGCAATTTCCTTTTGTGGGTGTGTTTTATCTGGGTACTTTCGTATCACCCACTTTTGCATTACATGATTCTGCGGCATAACTATCTCATACCATTCTCACTAGCGTTCAAGACCTATCACTCCGCCGACAAACTTCGGCAGATGATGCCGATAACAGGAATGAGAGAGCAGGACTTTCGCATTTGTCTGTGAATACCAGGGTTTAGTTGAAATACTTTCCCATTTGACATTGAGCTCATTGAGTCTAACGATTTGAGCTTTGTAATAACTGTGCAATGGGAGTGTATGACTGGATTTATTTGCTTGGACATACTCCATTGCGAAATAAATTACTGTCAAAAGAAAACAAAAAATAAGACAAGAAAACATCAATAAGCAGAGTATGCTTTAGTCATTAGGATACATACACAACATGAAATTCGAAAACTGTAATCGGGTCAGATAAAACAAGGAACAAACAGAAAATAAATGAAATAACAAAAATGTAAATAAAAAACCTAAGTAGATAATGCGACACATCGTTTGTTCCTTGTTATATATATATATATATATATATATATATATATATATGTATACGTATTACAGTTTTACTAATGTTTTAATTTAACTAGCAATAAATCTTTTTTTTTTAAGTTTTATAAAAAATTTGGTTTTGAACAATTTAGGAAAACTAAGAATAGCGTACTTTTGTGCATATGTATGTGTATAAATTATATATATAGTATATATAATATTTATATTTATTTAATTTAAAAAATAAAGTTGGTTGAAGTTAAGGTAAAGATCAGCCGAGATATTTGTTAGGGCCACACAATCCAATTTTGCGTGGGTCCAAGCTCTCAACGACAGAGCATTTAAATGACAGCCTGGTTGGACTTTGCGCGATCAGGACTTAGAAGTGCGGAAGCCCTAAGAGCGACAACACGCACATCATATTTTAATTAGCCTCTAGGCGCAAGTGACTTAACTGGCGTGCAGTCTTTTCAGTTGTGACCCTGTAGTTTTATGGCGTCATGCTAAATACAAAGATTAGGTGCCAAGTTTTTTCATACCCAAAAATTGACCGCCATTTTTTCGTCGCGAGAAAATAAGCTTTAAAAATTACTGGAGGACGCAAGTGACGTTCTTTGTATGTTATTCCCAAGCAGATATCCTTCACGCCTCGTTGATCAGTTTAATAATAAACTTGCATCTGTTGAATCTCTGCACCCCGTTTGGCGGCCTGGATTGAAGGTTGAAGGTTGAAGTCTGCTCCTTACAGCACGCTGGATTAGTGAGCCCGAGCGCTCTTTTACAGAACACTTTTGACTTAAGCGAGTATGCAGCTAAAATGCAATAACCAATTTTGGTATGGACTAGCTGGTATCCGCGACTTCGTTTGTAGTATTTTCAATTTAATGCGATAGTATTTCTGAATTTAAAAAGTACTGAAAAATGCTAAATGTTGCAAAATTATGTTAAGGGTAATTAATGTCCGTTTTAGAAACCTTTTTAAGAAGAAAATAGTTTCACTAAACTTGTTGGGTACCCCGTTCTGCCGCTGTACACCGTTTGCATCCTCCCTCTTTCATCAAAGTATAGTTTTGCTAGAAACCTTCGCTGGCATACGCACAACTCACCAATTTTTTTTTTCATTTAATTCTTTTGCATACCCCGTTCTACCCCTATACCCCATTTGACACCATCAATCGAAAAATTACATTTTTTTTTGCAGAAACCTTTGCGGAAACATGCAATACAATTCACTAAATTTTTTTCGTACCATATTTTTCGGTATCCCATTCTGCCCTACTCCTTATGCTCCCCTGCTTCCTAATTTTTTTTTTTGCAGAAACCTTCGCGGACGCACGCACAACTTACCAAAGTGTATTTTTTCACTAAATATTTTTAGTATTCCGTTATTCCCATCTTTCTCATTTTACCTATCCTACCAAGAAAAAAATAAGTTTTTCTTTTTCCAGAAATCTTCACCAAAATTTCTTCGCAATTAGATAATTGGCATAGGACAGCACAGAAAACGAATAAACATTAATTTTAATAATAATATAGGCTGGCATTCTGCCCGTGGCATTGCTCGCGTGTATTACTCATAACAACTAATATTCACTTCAGTATTGAAGGACCTCTTAGTATGCCAGATTAGTAGCTCGGCCATCAAGTGTTAGGATAACCAAGCTGTAAGTTGATCTTAATCTGCAGCAGACGAAGTAGCTATAGCTTCCCATGTGAAAAACTTTCCTAATTCGATCCCTGCCATTCTTAACTACTGCCTCGGGTTTTGCTTGTGATCATAACAAAAAGTACATTGAATACAAGAGAGTATTCTGGTGGCATAAGTAGTAAACGTGCATGATGACTCATTTATCTCAAGCACAACCATTGCATCGATGTCTGTGTCCTAACTGCGTACAGTTGAAAGTTAATTTTTAAAAAAATAAATCACTGGGCACAAAGAACGACATAATTGCAGGATATTGATTATTTACCGGTTTTTTTGGATCGTCTGCTTTGAAAAGGTTATAAAGACCAAAGACTGCGTTTCCCTCTTGGTAGCTGATAGTTATTTTAGCAGTATAAAAACTGATATAATTATTTTTCGTATTTTCGTGAACATATTTCTAAAACAAATTAACATCGGTACCTCAACTGGTTAGGTAGATATCATGGGGTAACCGAAAACTAATTCTACGTTTTTTAACCTCTGTAGTGATCAAATTTTGCAAAATATTACTATCACATTTTTACATCTGAAAAAGTATCGAATTGAAGTAAAATAAAGACAACACATTAAGTCAAAGCTAAATCGACGATTCATTCAAAAACACATTCTATCCCATCAAAGCTCTGAGAGTTCGAATTTAGAAGTGTCCATTAAATCTTTTTACGGGCATTTACATCATCATAAAGCGAAAAGGAACTCTATATTTCAATGGGTTTGATATCAATCAAGGATTTACCTTTAAAAAAACCAAATTGCATGTATTTTCGCCCCCTTAGGTTTCGTATTTTGAAAAAAAAAAAAAAAAAAAAAAAAAAAAAAAAAAAAAAAAAAAAAAAAAAAAAAAAAAAAAAAAAAAAAAAAAAAAAAAAAAAAAAAAAAAAAAAAAAAAAAAAAAAAAAAAAAAAAAGGCAGCTAAGGTTATTGTATAGGCATCACATTTATTTGGAAACCGTGACGGTAGCCTGATGGATTCGAGATACATAGACGATTGATTGAGTACCAGTTTCATCACTATTCACCCCCTCAGGTGTCAAATTTTGAAAAATCAATGGGTCACATTTTAGGTATAATCTCAAACAAAAACCGCATCGATATCTAAAGATATAATGATATCGTCATAAATCGAAAAACATTTTTACCATTTTTACCTCTTCGGAATTGAATTCGGAAAATATCCCGAAACACAATTTTGTGTCATTATGTAAACATTATCCTGAAGCAACATCACTTCCATATCTCTAATGGCTCGATTTGTAAGAATAATCAAAACCACATTTCATGTCTTTTCATCCCAAGAATTTCGAAATGACTTGAAGTCCCACCTAAGCCATTTGTATATGTATCTAATTGAAGTTAAAATCACGACGATAGTCCATTGAGTTCGAGCTGTACAAACGATTCATAAAAAAACACATTTTCCCCCTTTTAACTCCTTGGGAGCAGAATTTCAAAAATCCTAAAACTACTTTTTGGTTATTTACATAAGCATTATTTTGAAGCGAAAGGTAACTGTGTATCCAATAGGGTTCCATAGATATCGATAGTTAATTGAAAACACATTTAAGGTATTTTCACCCCCTTAAAGGTTGAATTTTGAAAATCCTGAAATTGGCTGATATGTATTTTTATGATTGACCCATTAAAATAAAAGTCACAACAACAGCCGTCGGATTCGAGCTGATGGACGAATAGTAGAAAATACATTTAATCCTTTTCTCGCTCCCTTGCATTTCGACTTTTGAAAAATCTCTTCTTAGTGCTCGCCTACAACTTTAAGAGAACCCACACAAAAAATTGAACGTTTCTAGGTTCAGCGGTTTGGGTTGCAGGTTGATAGTCAGTCAGTGAACTCCTTTATATATTGAGACTACAAAAAACCGTAAATGTACCGGTTTTTTTTTTATTCCTCGATTTTGATTATGCCTTAATATAACAAACGTAGCATAATGGCAGAACCGAGAGTAGGTCTATCGATAATTTGTACATTTGATACAAGTTGTCTACATAGGGATTATTTTTCCTTCACATCCTAGGTTAATACTGAAGTGGTTAATTTAGGCCTTCTCGATTTCTTACTCTTTACAATACGATCCTTATTGTCATCGGCATACAAAATTTAAATGAACAACACGGGATGGTTGGAACAACTTTAGCGTAGTAACGATGATTTTTATTTACTGAACTTTAATCCACTTTTAAAAAAATAATCGACAACAGACTGATTTCAAAGTGAAAGCAAATTGATGGTATCATTACCATTACAAACTGTCCATACAATTTTTTCAACTTCTGGTAATGTTGACACGTTACAGATTACCTTAGCGCAGCCACCTGTGTTCTTTTATCTGTATACTGAAAACAGTAGAATGGCATATCTATCCGTTCAGTTGGTGAGCCAAATTTTTTCACCCCTCATTTTGTTCGATATTTTCCTTTGTTTGGTTCAAGTTAAATAAATAAATAAATAACGCTTTACTTTTTATCTTACTCGAACAAACTCTCCCAACTTATCTCAGCCCTGCCCCTGTTTAAAGTACAGTCATTTGACGAGTAGTACGCCAGTAATTGCTGAAATTGGTACATTATCCAACAATCTTACCAGAAGGAACACCATCAGGGGTAGCAGCAAAGTCATCTTACAGATTGCCTGTGTTCTTCGTGAACATGAACCACATTATATTGAAAAAATAAAACACTGCTTACAACACTGTGAGGTTTATACATGTGATAACTTCATGTTACAAACAGCAAACGTAGGTCTACGCATTTTCCTTGGTTGCAATCAGACATTACTAGATAACTTAGTCGTTAATGTAGTTGCGCGAACATAAAGTTACGCGCTCGATTAGTAAACCGATATTCCACTTCTACAAGAGATTTACGGCCGCACGTAACAAAACACAAGTGGAAGAAGATTAACGGTTTCGTACTCTATTGTGCAAACTTAAGGAATATCATTAACAAACACGTGCCCTCTTATCTTTCCGAAAAGCAGCTGTGTACTATGTCGTGCTTGATATGGGGTCAGCCAATATAAACGACAATTTTCCAATAACTGTGTAACATTCGACGTAACTCCAGAATCCAAGCGCGCTGTTAACGAACGGTTTCTCGCCTACCGGCGCGGTCTACAGCAATTTTCGTCACTGTTATTATTTTTATATTTGTACCATATTTATATTTTTTCTTATTTTAGACAAAAATGTGGCTAAATTTTGCTGTCATTAAAGTTTTTTTTATCTCTAATAGTTTTTGCGTCATGGCTCGTCAGTCAAAATTTCCGTGTTACAGTTTTAAGGACGACGCTAAAACCAACTGACACACCAAACTAAAAAAAAGTCACAGCGAATAACGATGTTATAGGCTACAAGGTCTCCTATATCAAACCACAAAATAAAATATTCTTGTATTTAGAAAAATATTGAATTTTTTAAAATTTTATTTCAAATTTCCGCATTTTTGTTTTAACCAAAAAAATAGTTTTTTTTATGTACTAGAAATTGAATGAAAGATAGTTTCCACAATTTTTGTAGTGGTACGCCCGAGGAGTATATAAGGGTACGTCACCGTAAACGGTTTGTTCTAGTTATACCTGGATTTTTAGTTTAAAGTTCCAGGTGCATTTTTGGCTAAGTCTAGGTTTTTATTGCACCAGTTATACGTGACTTCATGGCCTAAGTTTCACTATACACTACAAAACGTTTTTCGACTGTTGTTATCCTGACATAACAGAGTGGAACAATGTTGTGTCCTACATGCTGCAAGTCGTTTTAATAGTAAAAATGGACCGTGATTCTACATAAATATATTTATGTAATATATTACCCACTATTTTTTAATAATACTTAAACCAGAATGTCAGATTTACTAGTGTATAACCTAAATATTATAGGTTAATGATACACAATTTAAAATTACATTTACCAAATTACGAACCACGAAACTTGAAATGAAAAAAAAGGAAAAAATACATGGCTACAAAACATACATATAAAAATATTTTAGGCAAATTAGGTTTTAAAAAAAAAGTTTACCATGGCTATGGTAGTGTTTTCTACGTCGTTGTGAATACTAACACACAATTTATCTCTAGAGAATATATAATATTTATATTGCGTGGTTGGTGACCAAGACAAGACCGGGCAACCTGGCAGTGCGTCTCTTATAAACCGTTACATACTCCTTGCATGTAGTGATAATCTTATACCGTATTGATACTGAGCCTAGCACGTGTTTATCTTGCCGCCCCGCACAAACGATGTTGGAAATTCACTTAAAATATCATGTACGGTACCTTAAATAGCTCACATAACCGTAACAGACACTGTGTTCCTGGATGAATTTGGATGTGTTTTGAAGAAAAATGGTGAGAAGTGTGCTGGTGAAATATATATTTCGTCTGTACAACGCTCATATTTAAACATTTAAACAAAGTTTGTAATGTTGACACAACTGTAGAGTATAAATAAGGCAATATGGTTTTCAGGCACAGTCGGACATTGCCGATCACCGACACTGCCTTCAGAAGAAAAAATCACATTATTGCAGGCACCAAAAAATTAATAGCTTTACTTTCAAAATATTTCTTGGAAGGAAAGTAATGTATATTGTTTCAGTCTTAGTATAAATATAAATTTAGGGACCATGTATTAGTTAGTGACTTGAACCTGTGCGTCCATGTGATGAAGGATATAGCTTTTTTTTTTTTTTTTGCAATTAATTAAAATACATCGTAATATTTTTGTTTAGGACTGACGTTAGGGCTAAATGAAGCCATCAAGTCATTTGAAATTTGTGATGTACTGGCGACTGTGGCATTGCTAAGGCACGTTTTCTCCGTCAGAAAGTTGTGCTGAACGTTATGCCACATGTCTAGGACACATTTGTAATTTGAAGCTCTTACACTTAAAACGGTGTATACATTTAAGGTTTCGTTTTAATTTTGCGTAATTTACGACCTCGATGATGTAACCGCCTCTCAAAGCCAAAAATTTACAAATATTGTTGACAGCCTTGCATTCTTGTGTGTTTCTTATGGTTAGAGCCAATGAGTTTCGTTAAAATGAATTTTGCAACAACTTGTTTCAGTGCTTTATGGCACATCTGCTTCATGATATTTTTAACTCTCAGCGTCGTGGTGTTCTACCCGCAAGCAAATTCCTATTTTTAGTAGGTTTCGTTTCGTTTCTTCGTCAATTTTGCAAAATTTCACTGCAGTTTTGGTATTTTGTGTGTCAGTGAACCCTAAAATATCCGCGAAAATTATAGAACATTGTTGGCAATCTGCTGGTGAGTGTTTTCTTCATACAATATGACATAAATAGTAAAAACGTGTTTATCTTAACCTTTTTTTTAATAAACAAGTTGTTTTTCTTGTATATGGGTATTGGGATAGTTCATACAGTGCTACTGAAAATTCCGCAAAATCGCAGAGTACTGATTCACATAAAAAAAAAGTGTAAAAATTCTATCTCTGGAAATGCAATTGGTCCTAATGATAAGTGCGTTATTTGTGAAGAGATTATGCTCAATGGTAAAAAAAAAATCGAATTTTCCAACGACCAGAAGAAGATGAAGGAAGGATGTGTGCGCTTCGTTCGATGCCAGACTTCATTCCGGAATCCGAATGCCTTTACTGCTGTCAACTAACAGAAATAACCAACTTGAAGAAATTTTCTGAGAAAAAACGAAGTAAACACCGCATAGAATGTAGTATGTGTGTGAAAGGTTATAACTAACCTTGAATCAAATGCACGATCGCTATGAATTTGTAGAGACAGGAGATTTTCCTGAAAATATTTTGCAACAACTTGTTTCAGTGCCTTGTGTGCACATCTGCAGCTAGCATTCTTGTCCAGTGGTTGGATGTTTTTACTCTCAGCGTCTTGGGCTTTTACTAACAAGTCACAGACGTGTGGTATCGCAGTAACATTGCTCTGATTGACACAGTCAAATGTTTCTGCACAGCCAATAACCAATGGAATAGAGTTACAGATATGCACATAAGGCAAAAATATTTACGCGAAAATTTCTGTCTCTATGACTGGGGAAGACAGATACTAGGCAGTATGAATTAGGTTGTTTATTATCTCGCTGAGGCAGACGCAATAGGTATAATAATTTTTGCAGTACACTTTTCGGTACTGGACGTAATTTGTGTAAATAAAAGTTTCAGTTTTTGTCGGCCCATCGATGCAAACAGAAGTTAAAGTTTTGCCAAGATTTTTTTTTTTTTAAGAAAAAATAACTACGCATGTGAATTAGGATTGAGAGAATGGTGCGATTTCATGGATAGTTAACGAGGGGTGATTTACTGTACAAGTTACATGAAAGAAACTTGATGGACAAATATGGTAATGACATCACAATAGGCCTAACAGAAATTGCGGGCAAAAAATATTATTAATTTCAAATGATAAACATAACACTTTATTATGAAATGTAACGAAATTAAAGAGAAGAAATAAGGTAACTAGTAAAGCCATTTGTGTTTAAGTGAAGATTTCGCAGATATGCAAATTCAAGACTACTTAAATCTCTCCTCGAAAATGTTATTACTACCTAAAGTTCAAAATGTGAGAAAACTGAAAATATGTGCACCACGATAGGACAAGCAATTGCATCAGCTTGCCACACCAAATTGTATATTTTAACAGTTTGATTGAGTACATGGATAGTTCTTAACTTGAAATGCCTTATCGAATCCTTCGGGATAAAGAGTTTGTTTCCACTTCAAAACTATGCTTACTTAAATTCACAAAATGTGGTTTCAGGATTTTTTGAAATTTGAATCCCAAGCAGTAAAAAAAGGGGGGGAATATGTTTTTATCAATCTTCTATATTGCTGCAACACAATTGGCTATTGTCGTGACTTTTACTTCAATCGGATACGTATATAAATTACTAAGACATAACTTCAATACGCTTAGAAATTCTTTAGTTAAAGGGGTGAAAATACGTGAAATATGTTTTCGATTATTCCTCTCTAATATGATGATATATTGTTTATATTCTTACTTCAAAACATTGCCTATGCAAATGCATATTTCATAATTTTTCGATTTTTCAAAATTTGGAAACTAAGGGGCGAAAAGCCGTTAAAAGTGTTTTCAATAAATCCTATAAACCACTTAAGATATCGAGGTGATCGTTGCATCAGAATGGTGCGCAAGTAAATGTCTAAAAAGTAGTTTTAGGATTTTTCAAAATCCGTCCTTTAAAGCCGGTAAAAAAATTAAACGTGTTTTCAATTAATCATCCGTATCTCCTGAACCATTTGAGATTATGAGGTGGTTTGTGCTTTAAAATGAAGCTTATGTTAATACCTAAAAATTAATTTCATGATTCTTCAATATTCGTCCTTTAAAACTGGTAAATATAATAAAACATGTTTCCAAGTAACCATCCGTATCTCCCAAACCATTTGAGAATCGAGGTGGTCTTTTCTTCCAAATGTAGCTTACGTAAATATCTAAAAAACGGAACTCAGGATCTTCGAAATTCGACAATTACGGGTGTGAAAAGTAGTAATGTTACAGAACTCCCGAAAAGTGAATATTGACCACGGAGAAATAACTTAAAAGTTACAATCTATATGTTTTTTGCTCTACTAAAGACAGCTATTGATTATGATAAAGAAATACAGACAAATTAAAATCAAAGTGGTTCTGCAAACGCTTAGCGAAGTGGACTGGATAAAGCCGGATAAAGCTGTTTGTATTTGTTGTATTAACGGCTAGCTTCATATTTCTTTGTACTTTCGAACATAATTTGGGGATATTTTCTATTTCATTACGTACTTGTAGCTTAGTGTGCTGATCGATGTTTTTTTTTTTTTTCAGCAATATGTCATTAATTTCGTCGGCCCTGTTTTTATTTGGTGTCAGAATTGCACGTTCGCACAACCAGCCAGTGGGCTTCTCACTAATATAGGATATATCAGAATATACATTTTCTAAGATATCAGCAATTTTCATTACTACTCTTCCTAGGGTTGCAGATATGATAATCTGTCCATCAGATTCAGGATATGACCCATCGCCAATTTTGAGTAGAAGATTAGAGAATTGCTCAGCAGTGATATCATTTTTAGTTAATAAAGATATACAGACAATATAGTAACCCCGTCAATTAATACGCAATTAAAAGTTAGTTACTCTTTTATACTGTACATGCGGGCCATATCGCAACGGGACACCTAGTTTTATATATAGATATAGTCTATGTATTGACAACTCAAATTCTGGTATACATCAGAAAAACGAGGTTAATAAATAAATAATTTCTTCAGTTATATTGTTACATATAATTGTACAACCTTTATTTGCCCAGTGACTGAATATGTTACTTATTTTTAATTAACTTTAGACGGTGCGTACTGAGGGCTCTGTCATCAATAGTCTTGCTCAAGGTAAATGAGACTTCATACCATAAATACTACTTACATCATCTGAATACTCTATCATATTCAAGATCTGTTTTACTATGACTATAAATAAGGCCCGAGACAGTTGTTAAGAGTAGCAGGGATAGATTTAGGACAGTTTTTCACTTGGGCATCTATAGTACTTAGCCAGCTGCAGAGTAAGCCCAACCTGCAGCTTGGTTGTCCTAACGCTTGATGGCCGAGCTACTAATCTGGCGTACGAAAAGGTCTTTCAATTTAAGTAAGTATTCACTATTACGAGTAATATACACGGGCAATGCCGCGGGCGGACTGCTAGCTTATATGGCATTTTTAAAATGCGGTTCTATACCAGTCATCCGTTTGCGAGATGGCCGGGGTAAGGCGAAACGAGTAGGGACCGATTAGGAAACTCAACAATTTACAAAACTAAACTTTTAGGTTTTTTTTTTTTATATAGCAGGGGCAAAACGGAGTGACAGGGCAGAACGGGATAACTGGAAAATTTGCGGAAAAAAACTGGAAAGCTTTGGTGAGTTGTGCGTGCGCCCGCGAAGGTTTCTGCCTAAACAAATTATACTTTTGGGCTGATGAGGGGTAAAACAGAGTGTAGCGGCGGAACGGGGTACCCATAGATTTTGTAGAACAATTTTCCTTTTTAATACGTTTCTAAAACGGACGTTAACGGCCCCTGACATCATATTTACTCATATAGCAATTTTCAAAACTTTTTTGTTTCAGAAATACTATCGCATTTAATTGAAAACCCCGCAAACAAAGTTGCAAGAATCAACTAGTATGTAGCATGCATATATATATATATATATATATATATATATATATATATATATAAGATAACACTGACTGACTGACGTATCAAACTGGAGCTCAAACCACTGAACCTAGAATCGTGATATTTATTTTTTAAATTTTTAAATTTCTACCTCTAAGGGAGTGAAATGTATTTTCAAAGAAACGTCGATAGAGATCGAACCCGACGGTACATCATCGAGATTTTACTTCAAAGGGACATTTAAAAAAAAGTGTTACCCAATTTCTGGATTCTTCGGAATTCAACATTTAAGGGGGGTGAAAAGACCTTAAAAGTGTTTCCGATTAATTACCGATATATTGTGTCCTCAGGGATAAATAATTAGTTTTCACTTCTAAATTATGCTTATGTAAATACCCAAATAGTGGTTTTAGTATTTTTTTTTTAATTCGACCCCCACGCAGTTATTTTTATGAATCGTCTATATAGCTGCAACACAATTGGCTATCGTCGTGATTTTTTCTTCAATTAGATACGTATACAAATGACTGTGACAGGACTCCAAGACGTTTCGAAATTCTTTAATTAAGGGGGTGAAAATACTTGAAATATGTTTTCGATTATACCTCCATATCTATATAACCAATCGTGAAATCGAATTGTTATTTGCTTTAGATTGATGCTTATGTAAATATTCAAAATATAATTTTAATATATTTATAATTTCGGCCCCAAAGAGGTAAAAAAGTGTGAAATGTGTTTTAGATTTACATTCTATGTATATAGATCCCATTGAATTTTTATATATCGACGTGATTTTTGTTTAGGATTGAGACTTATTGAAATAGGCTACCTAAAAAGTAATTTCGCGAATTTTAAAAATTCGCCACCTAAGGAGGTGAAAAGGGGTGAAAAATCATGAAATGTGTTTTCAATTAATCTTACGTATACATTTAACCGAGCGGGCTATTGCCGTGTTTTTCATGTCCAAGAGACATCAGTAAATTTGTTGTCTAAAATGTGACTCAAGGGTTTTACGAAATTCAGTCTCTTAGAAGGTGAAATGACCTGGAAAGTGTTTTAGATAAATCCCCTGTATATATCGAACCCGTCGAAATATTCAGTTTATTTTTCCTTAAGGATGACGATTAGGTACGTTGCCGCAAAAAGGTTTTAAGAATTTTCAAAATTCGAACTCTCAGTACTGCACTGGGATGATATATAATTTTTAATTAACGATCGATTTTGCTTCGACTGAACGGGCGATCGTCGTGATTTTCACTTCACGTGGATACACAAATATTTAAGATGGGAAATTTAGATTTTTCGAAAGGGATGAAAAGGCATAAAATTTTGTTTTCTATCAGCCGATGATATTTATTTAACCAGTAGAGAAATTGAGGTGTAGTTCGCTTCGGAATTATGCTTACAGCAGTACTGAAAAAAGTTATGCAAGATTTTTATTTTATAAGATAGCTTAGTTATTAAGAATTAAGAAGAAAACTTAGTTTGTTAACTTTCAATGCAGACGATCCGAAAAATAAGTACAACAAGCGAGTTTCATTCTACAGTTCTATCGAGACGTGTTGTTTTACCACCTCTGTGAGCCTAGGAAATTAATATTATATATTTTAAAATTAGTTTTCATGAGTAATTTCGACGTTATGCGGCGCAGCTGTTTGTAGCTCCGGTCTATTGTTCGGGAGGTTCTGGGCTCAAATTCCATCAGTGGCTGTGAAAACGTACAATTGTGATAATTAATAAATGCAAGTCAGATATAATTAGTGCTATTTGGATAAAGTCGTTCAAAGGCGGTAAAAATGGATTATGCGGTCCACTATCTACTGAAGTTCCTCGACAATATCAGCTCACATATACCATCTTACTAAAGGTTTGGGCACCAGATACGTTTATATTTACATTATTCCGCCAAAACTGCCGAATGGCACCTAACTTCAAGTGAAGGTTTTGAAAAACAAATACGTTACTGAGGGCACCATAACCAATGGTTGTGCTCGGGGAAAATCAGTCTTCATATCACGTAAACCACGTATTTCATTATATTACCCTCTTACATTTAATAGTCCCCTCAACGTCAACTTGCTGTGACTATAAAATTATAAATACGGCCTAGGCAATGTCTCTGTTAGTAGCAGGAACAAACTTAAGACTGCTTATCGCGTGGACATCTATAACTATTTATCCTGCTGCAAGAGTTAGCTCAACTAGCAGCTTGGTAATTCTAATACTAATATGGTGTACAAAGAGGTTTTTAATTAAAGGTAATAGTATCTGCTATGGGTAACACACGCAATCTTAGCTGCGGGAGCACTTCTAGTATTATATAAATTAAATGACTTAAAAAATAATAATAAATGGCCTTGGATGTTAACATTACAAAATAATGCAGTTACTTATTTTATACAAAAAATTATCAAAATGTTCTAATCCTTTACCCCCCCCCCCCCTGGAATAATCATAATACGTTTCAGAGCAAACAATAGGATTATTTAAACTTTGAACCCTTCTCAGTTGCAAGAAATAGACATATTTTGACTAAATTTTTAAGCGACCAAAAATATTTCCCTTATATTTCAATGTTTGATGTCACTTTATCACTGATTTCAGTTACCCATAAAATATATGGCACCTATAAAAATGTAGTTTTGTACCGTGGTGAGAATTCTTCCCACCTCGATTTTGTACTATCGTTAGAGTATGTAAACACTTTGTATAAGCTGTAATAATAGACGGGTTGTTTTGAGTTTCTCGCATTACACTGAGTATAAATCACACATTTGTTTTTAGTAAGTCATTAATTTATTTTAATCCAGCTTTTGTATACGTAAGATATGACTGTTATTCTACCGGATAAATATTTTAAATATATTATGTTGTGCCGATAACATTTTTAATAAAACACCTTCATTAGCAAATTTCTGTTTATTCATTATAAATAATTCCGCATACACTGAACTTAATCATTTACGTATTACTTTAACAATACATATAAACGAAATTCACTCAACATACGTTGTTGTTCGTATGTTATAGCCTACGTGACTACAAAATTCACTCAGTTGTGAGTAACTGACAGTGGTTACCATAATTATTCACATTTTAATTTTTATATATGTTCTTAAAATCACATTAATATATAATACTAGCTGGCCCTGCGAACTCTGTTCCGCCTTAGACGCAATAAGTAAGCAGATTTTGGATTAAGTATTTTAATGATTCTTTATTTTCCATGTATGCACTCTTCATTTGTTTTACTATCAGGCGCAAGAACAAACAACGCAGATGGTCTTCCTACCCGTGAACATGCTTTGTCGGGAAAGATTCGATCGTCTTGGTAGCGGCATTGTCGATGATGATTCAAAGAGAATACAAATTACTGATTATTGATTTCTGACAAAATTTATAACTATCAAATTTTCAAACATACTTATCCATAGACAAAATTATGTTTACCTGTCATTTGCGTTTTATTATTCCATGTCATATGCGTTTTTGTTATACCACATTTTATAGTGACTTGTATTC
This sequence comes from Medauroidea extradentata, assembly GCA_003012365.1. NCBI lineage: Eukaryota > Metazoa > Arthropoda > Insecta > Phasmatodea > Phasmatidae > Medauroidea > Medauroidea extradentata. The sequence continues at coordinate 23,150 of PNEQ01075382.1, forward strand.
TCTTTGACGTCACACGGGAACGCGGTCGAACGGAATAAAAAGTATTCTATGTCCTTCTCCTGGTTCTAAGCTACCTCCCCACCAATTTTCAGCCAAATCAGTTCAGCCGTTCTTGAGTTATAAATAGTGTAACTAACACGACTTTCATATATATATATATATATGAAAGTCGTGTTAGTTATATATATATATATATATATATATATATATATATATATATATATATATATATATATATATATAAA
>PNEQ01075383.1:0-23398 GCA_003012365.1 Medauroidea extradentata
AAGGTTACGGCGTTAAAATATTTCACAAATTTTTCTTTTCAAATTTTCTTAGTTTGTCTGCCGAATAATGTGCAATTTTCTTTAACTTAAACAGTTCTACAAGACCAGAGGTCCTGAGCATTTCTAGAGTTTCAGCCTACCCTCAAAATGAGTTGTGCGAAGCCGAGGATAAAATTTAAATAACCTGAGAGATAAAAATATTTTGGGAACTTTAGTGTTTGTGAAAAGTGGAAGTAAAGTAGATATATTCTTAATAATCCAGTACATAAAGCAGCAATTTGACCTTTTGAACAGTAATTTCAATCATCCTGAAACAGTACTTTTATTTGATAGCATAAATTTTAATTAATTCAAATCACTTATTTTGGAAATTTATATCTGAATATATCAGAGCCAAAGCTACATAAGTATTTTTTAAATGTAATTTTCACTACTTGAATTATACATATGCAACAGTGTAAGGATGTGGTAGTATTCACAAGTATAATTCATTGGTTTAAGTCATTGATAGTTATTACGAAATTTTGGTCAGCATTTAATCTAGCATACTTAATAAATTCTGCACTTTGTTTCTATCCTAAAATGTATTTTATTTACTGTACTCAAAATTTGTCTGATATATAATTTGGAATGAAGATTTATTCAGGGTGTATTTGTATGTTGTACTAAAACTACTAGAAGGTACTATTAGCAACTCTACTGTTTCCAGAACTCAGTAGCTATAGAACAAATGTTTTGGTATGGTTAGTGTAGACAGGTATGTTACACTTGAATATTTCATCAAACACCACTGGTTACTGGAAAACTAACACCTTGAAGCACATATAAAGTCAGCTGTATGGAGTTTACTAACAGTCATCTGTTTATTGACTTTATCCACTTTTCACTCAATCATACCAGAAGTGTTGTGTTATTGTCAACAACACTGTTAAGATTGTAAACACTATACCTAACTACCACAGTATGGGTCAACATATGTTGATATTAAATTATACTAGCAATACTATTCACACAGGGCCATTTCTGCAGGGGGTCTGTTCACTAACTTTCCTTAGTTACGGCCAGTAACTTTAAGTTACGGATCGCTTAACGCCACTTACCTTAATTTGCGATTCACTAAGCACTTCCTTTAACAAATTCAGCTGACTTTAATTTTATGGGCATGTGGATAAAGACATTGCAGACTACAATGACATGCTCATAAAATTAAAGAATAATCATTATTAGTGTTTTTAAAAAAAATATTGGTCTTTTTAAATTTTTATTTTCAGTTTCAGCAATTTTTTAAAATTCAAGTAATCTTTATTCTTTAGTTTCATGAGCATGTCATTGTAGCCTGCGAAGTCTTTATACACTGTGATTTTTTTTTTTTAGTTTGGTATATCAGTTGGTTTTAGTGTAGTCGTTAAAATGGAAACATGCAAAAATATGACATTTAACAAGCCATTACGCGAAAACTATGAGAGATAAAAAAATTTCACAAGAGCCAAATTTAGTCACATTTTGTGTCTTAAATAAAAAAAAAATATATCTGGTACAAATAAAAAATTTAAAAAAATGGTGATGAAAAATATGGTAAGCATTTTTACACTTGAAATAAAATATTATGTATTGTACTACCATATTTTCAGAATGTACATGCGATAATAAGAAAGAACAGGCTCGGGTTGCAATATAAATTGTGTGCAAGAAAGAATTAAGTTCCACTTGCATATTTTTGTTTCATTGAAATGTGATCATATATTAGCTATTTTTTGCAAGAATTGTACATATTCTACCGCCGTAGTAGTTTGTATATTTTACTATTGAAAATTGACAACAGCAGTTTCTACATCATACTGAAAATAAAAATAAAAATCTCTTGACAACATTATCCTGAATGTTCTCTGTGGTCTCATGACTACTTGCAGAATAAAAAATAAACTACAGTATGATTATGTATTCCCTCCTCCTTTTCCACACTTTTTGAATTTACTGTCAAACTATTTGTCATAATTCTATGTAAGTAAAATTTAATGAAATATATTCATTTGAATATTCAGCATCTACCTGGAGCTGTTTTAAACATATTCAATTTTCTGAAGCAAAGGAGTGACATCCTTGTCTTGTCTGACATTGACTGTGCAATGTTTGTCACATTACTAGAACTGTAGGACTTAAGGTGCTGACCCTGCCATTGTTAAAAACAATCTGCTGCATAGTTCATTTTAGAATACTTGAATAATGTCTTGTAAATTTGAGTACTAGATTATGAGATAACTTTGTGAAAAAATTATTTGTTGCAGTGCTGGACAGCTTGGAACATGCGTCTTTAATGTGTGTGTTCCTTAAAAGTAACCAACAACCCTCCTCTGAAATGTGTTTTAAATAAACATTGCACTGGGAACACACACAATAGCTAAGCAAAATAATCTGTATTTCTAACCTGCTGCAAAAATGTTCCAACGCCCATCAATTAGTATTGACAGAAGCATGCTCACTGTTAACATATGAGTGTGTGCATATGTCTACATTTGGTGCAAGTCTTTAACCACCTAATGTATGTGTAGTGACAATGGGATTAGAGTTTGTCATAAATACAAATTACTAACTCGTAATAACAATATGTAGGTAGTGCTTAACACATGGACAATGTGGCCATTTGAGACAGGTTCAGATGAACAGGAAATGGGACAGGAATTTGCAGATTTCTATCCCAGCACGTATGTCAAGTGTTGTAGGAAAACCAATGGCCTTACTGGTAATCAAACCCAGATACCCTCTAAATATATGTTAACTGTTTTACAGCTGCACTAATTTGCTTTGTCACATGTTAACTATGTAAAACGACAAATATATTATGAGGGTTTTACAGAAAACTGTTTTGTTTAAACAGTTATTTTCTCTAATACTATTTTACAATTTAGAGTGCTGAAACATCCTAGGCATTTCTACGCATCCTTTTTGGTACCTACAGAAGATATAACAATGTATAAATACAGTAAAATGAGAGTTGGTAATTTAAAAAAAAAATTGACAGTTACATTTATTTAAAGAATGTTCTTTTCTGCTGTATTTTGAAATTGGCTGAACATTACAGCTACATGATTGCATATGAAGAAACGGTTCCATTCAAATTGTTGGCATAGGAAACTTGAAAATAATCTTGTTTGTTGTACAAATATGGTATTTTGTGAGTTGTAGCATAATATTACATATTACATTTTGATGTGTGCTCAACAGCCCACACGTGCATCGCAACCGTTCGTCAACACACACCAGCATCACGGGCAGTATTCACGACAACGACTCACGGTATTCGGAAGGCACCCTGCATGCGCCCGGTACTGACGGGACCAACTGAGCGCTCAAGTTAATATGGCCACATTGTTAGCAAGCAAATACAAAAGAAGGTGCCAATATTTAAAGTAACACCCCCGCAACACACCCCAACGCCAGTTAAACAAAGGACATTGGTCGTTACGACAAGCATTACGCCGTCGTTGATCACGACATGCATAAATGCCGGAACAAATGTTGCCTGAAACAGACAGTGCGGGAGTTGCTAGGGCAAAGTAAGAATGGAGAGGCAGTCTCCATATTTTAAAGAAATTATTGAGCACCCACAACTAGGGCAAACGAATTTACTACGTAAAGTGCTTAAAATTGTTCAACGACGTTGGACCGCTGAGAGCGGCCCAGACCGACAACCTAACAACTACAAAGACAGCGCAACATGCCGGCAACTTTTTATACTTAAAATAAGAATAGTGATTAATGTGTTATATTAAAGTGTTCTATGCGTGTTGGAATAATAAACAGTGCCAGCTCGGACTTAGAGAGACAGCTTAACAAGCCAACCGGAGCGGAAGGCACAAGTAAATGAATTTCCCTACAAAAGTTTATTTATGCAATTTCAGCAAACCCAATTATGTTAATATCTCCAAGGGGTCAATTGTGTCTCATGTAAATTTTAGTGTCTTTTTATGTATACAACTTCAACATAACATGCTTAAAGCAGCCACGCGAATAGTTTTGGCGGGTGCTCTCAGCTACTAGCGGGAGTGGGTGCCATTGCTCGGTAGTCTTGTCTCGGTCGTGTAGGAGGTCTCCCACGTGTATGCGGCTCTTGGACCATCACAATATCTTGTCGTATCATGTAGCTGCAATAGTGACTTTTTCTAGTATTTTCAGGAACTTAATGTAACTGTAATTTCTTGGTCCAGGAATAGAGCCTCCACCATCCCTGCAAGCTCTTGCGCCCAGGGGTTTATCTTTTCAACGTAACTACACCATCGCGTAACTAGTGTCTGCGATTACCGTGTTAGCCACCCACCGGCTATAGATGTGGGGACCGCTTAAGGCACGTACGTGCGATATACAGTATGCCAGCAATAACGCAATAAACCAGTGGTGAAACCTATTCATGCAGGTAAGTTAATTGGCCACGGCCACTTCATGGTCCTTCGGGAGCTAGTCCTACCAACCAGCCACTTTCCAGCCTCACAACATACATCTCGAAGTGGAGGATACAGAGGGGACTCGCCACACGGGTGGTAGACCCACGACCGTCACCAGCAGCAGCCGGCACCCTCCAGGGGGGCGATTAAATATAGCTTTTGAGAGGTGCAGTGCAAAATTTGCACCTGCGCTGCGTTGCTTTGGTATTAAATATACAAATACGCAGGTGCAAGTGGCCATGTGATGGCACAAAGTGCCTGAAAATCTGCGACTAGCAAATGGCTCGATACAAGTATCTGCGCCCTTCGCGCATGCGCATTGGATAATTTCGGGTGTGTGAAAGTGAATTAACATAAAAGTTGGATATCTTTATCTGTATCCAGTGTTCTATGAACTTTAATTATTTACGTTTTTGTGTACATATTTCACGATTTCAGCTTTTTATAGTTACGAAGTACAGAAGAAGTACGCAACTGAAATGTTTTTTACAAAAGAAGCAATTAAAAATGGGCAACAATTAATCCTTTCCCCGGAATATATTTTGAGGATATTTTTCCATGGCCCACGACGAGAAAATAAGAGTTGTGTTTGTGCCGAGGTTATTTGTACCGTTAATAAACTTTGCTTTAAAAAACTTTTATGCAAATGATAATGTAAATAAATAGCGAATATGTTTTGCAAGTACCTGTTTGGCTAATTGCTTAGAACCGTGACATTACCTCTCTATTTTCTTTGCTTGGATGGGGTGTTTCAACATCACATCTTTCTTGCCAACTTGTTTCCACATACGTGCTTAATATTTAAGAGTGATTCTGTTGGGATTCTCTTTATTTCTTAAAACGGGAGGGCTATCATTTTAGTTTTAAGTCTTTCGTGAGACTTTCTGTCTACACACATCACACCCTATCTCGGTGAACATTGAACTTACAATAATCTAGACCTAATTAAATTTATTGCAGTACAGTTGTACGAACGCCACTCGTATTCACTACACATTAGCAATGAATTATTTAGAAATAATCACCGCATCACGATTTACGACTCACTGAAAGACGAATGCCACATGAATAGCCCATTAGGTAGTAGGCCTACACTAACAAATACCATGCCACACAAGTTAAAATAACTTACGTGAATTTCAAAACTAGGCCACTCAAATTAATATCAGCACAAATATAAAATGTATACATAGTTCTTGCTCTAATCGCGTCACACGTCTACCACTTTAGGCACTTTATTTTCTGTTAGCAACAAAAGTATGTAAAAGCTGGTTACAGACGAAAACCACTCTGATGTGTTCCAATTGTGTTACAAAAATGTTGCTCTCCATAAATAAAGCACTTAATTATTCACGAACACAAAAATATACACACGCATATACTACACTGCAAGAACCACGACATTATGGAAATTTACTTTCACACTTCAAAACACAACTACGACATATACACTTGTAATGAAAACTTTGTAACAATTTTCCTTCATAATTTGATATGAACCTATTCTTCTTACATCCTTGTTTAATCACGAGAAGACTACAAAATTTGAGGTTACGAAAAATTTAACCAAAACATTACTTTTAGCGCGAGAAATGTTCACTGCTACATGGAAGCTATATCTACATGTAAGCACGCGGGTGTGCAGACAGATTTTGCTGTTCAAGTGGCAGTGAGGATGATGTTACAAATTTTCTGATTGGCTTGTGTAAGTTGGAGAGGGGTGGTAGTTGCGCCGAGCCAAAATAGGCTCCGCCTCTTTCATCTTGCGTTTTCAAGTATATTTAATTCCAACTACGACTCGAGGTGCAAGTGCAGAGCAGATTTCCTTGCGTTGCGCTGCGTCGGTGCAAAATGCAAGTGGTGATATTTAATCGGCCCCCTGGGCGTAAGTACGACGCTCTCACCCCCTTTGCCCTCACCCGCAACACTCAATGTTTCTTACACAAAAAAAAAAAAACATATTTGTATAAATGAAAATTCTTGTTTTTAAAAGTAAAAGGTTATGAGACTTTTGTTGCTAGCATGTCAACCAAATAGTATTTAATTTATTTTGAGATTATTCATGTCCTCGGATAGCTTCACATACTTGGTAGAGGTACACTTGGGGAAAGGATAATGGAATCTACCAGGGTCAGTATTGAGGAATCATCATGTGGAGTGAATTACAATAACCCTGGAAAACTGAACTCAGTATCCTTCAGGATGAGATGTGAAAATCCAATAACTGCTCCAACTCACTTTTACTGCATCACCAATACAGTAGGGTCAGCTAAGGTGATTATTGTGAATGTGTTTCATTTTTGTTGAGTAACTTACTATGGAACTATAGGTAATGGGTTATACAGTTAAAAGGTTAGTCAGATAGTGTAAATATTTTAATCTCTGTGTTAAGAAGGCATGGTGCATAAATTGATGCACTTAATAAAAATGTCAAGTTTCTCAAAACAATTATGCAATTATTAGAACAGAACACTCCTAGACAACAAAGGTTGCTAACTTTATGAGCAAAAACATTTTCCCAAGAGAGACATATGATGGGGTAAATGTCTGTCGTTGCAATTTTGTACGCCTGATAGCAGCAGGACAGATTGTGCTTAACGAATGTGTCAATTTAGCAAAATGTTTGCTTATAAAGATGGCAAAAATTTTTTCTCTAGGATTGTTCTATTTAAGTTTTTTCTACATTGGCTTCCAAAATCTTAGAAACTATAACCGATGTTGACGTTAAATATACATGTATAATAATAAAAGTCACGGTTTCTCACAACTGACCCGTATTAATCCTACTGTATTTTATTAACACTGTGTTGTTTCTTTTATTCGCAATAATTATTAGATTTGTTGCATTACAACCAGTCTGCTATTGTTAATGTACAGTTACTACCATACCCACTGTTTCCTGCGTAGCAGTACAGGTGAAGTTCATGCCACCTACATACAATGTACCGCTGATGTGAAGTGGGTTCAGTGATGAAAAATCTGATAACCACATGTGAAGTGTTAGGAAGCACACATAAATAAGTCCGGCTAACAATAGGATAAAAATATGTACATTAATGGAACTAGCTCTGAGTTTTTCAGTACAATTCATTTACTCTACCTAGGTTATGGCTTGCATACCCTTTCAATATAACCTGTTAACTTATTGTCTCCTAAGGGAAATACTTTTCAGAAACTATAGGCCTAACTAAATGATATTTTTAAACACATGATACATATGTACACTTTTTTGTGACCATTGAACACACCACATCCTCTCTCATCACCATAACATATTGCAAAACAATACCTACTACAATCAATTACAGCAGCTTAGCTTAACATTTTGTTCCAAGATACACTGCTGTTATGAGTGTACAGCAGGCTTAGTCCTACTTGAATATTTAAAAGTCAATGGGCATCTTCAGTGTTCATTCATAAAGTGCACTGGAGCTCATTGTGGTTGCTGAGTAGCCAGCAGCGATGAACCTCCTCTGCAATGTGCGCGTGCCCCTCAACACGCTCAATGTTTGGTAGAGTAGGGTACTGAAGGAAGTTAACCCTGAAGTAACGGAAAAGGCACATAACACTATGGTTAGACCAATATTAAAATATGCAGCAGTGGTCTGGGACCCCTATGTAGAGCAGGAGATACAGGAGCAGGAAGGGGGTGCAGAGGTGGGCAGTGCAGTGGGTGAAAAGCAGGTGGAGAAGAGTGGGGCAGGATGAAAAGGATGAAAGATACTTCAGGCCTTCATTAATGATGGAGATGGGTTGGCATTCCCTAAAGGAAAGAAAAAAGTCGGAGAGACTGGTCAGAATGTATAGGGTGGCGAATGGAGGGGGATGGGGTGAGTTAGCCTAAATACAAAGTTAGTTGAAGGTGTGTACAGAGCTATGTAAAAAACAGTGGTTGGATTCAGAGAACTTGGCGAAGGACAGAGCAGGGAGGGCAGTCTGTATTAATGAGAACAGTTAGGTACGTGCGGTAGTTCACGATGCACTTTTTGAGGGAAAATGATTGAGATGATAAGTAGTTGTCTGCAGGCGTCATCACAATTGCAAGGGTATTATTATTAAAAATAGTGTACACAGTCATGTCGATGCTGTTTTACAGAGGGTGTAAATTTTAATTGGTATGAACTTTTACATATAGCTTACTGTAAGCATGACTTTGTGACATCTGTATGTTGAAATGTGATGGCTGACTCAAGTTAGTTCTGTCGGTAATTAGTTGGGTAGGAAGAATTCAATTCATCAAACAAAAAAAAAAGTTAAACTGTTTCAATATGAAATCAACTGCAAAGTGTTTTCTCTGAGGGCTTAACAAGGCCTAAGTTACTGTAGCCTACTAATTCTGCAATTTTCTAAACTATAACCTAGCTCGTATACTGCACTGATTTTAATTATAATGATTTATTTGGGACGTGCAACTTAATAGCTCAATCAAACACATTTATTCTATCCAGCAGCGATTTGAAAAAAGAAAAGACTAACATACGAGAGTATTCAAGCAAGCCTGTCTGACACAGAATATATGTTTCTACATGCAATTTGAACAAACGACCCTTTGCTTAAAACAAAGACACCTGTTAATTAATGACAAAACACGAGCTGTTTACAATTAATATCTTGAATATGCAACACCGATAATTACGTCAAAAATACGGCTCGTCACTCGGCAGAAACTGTACGAATACTTTACTAAGACGAATATACTCATGAGCTGTAAGGTTTTTCCATCTAAAATAATAATGATTTAAGTTACGGTGGATTTTTCGCAAACCCAAAATAAATTAATTTCAATACCGTCGTTTAGGACTACGAAATGTTCTAACCTCACTAATCCGCCATGATTTTTACACATTTGTAAACATAGTTACGGCAAGCCAGTAAGTTAACACCACCCTACTACCCACCTGTTAAGTTACAGTCGCTCACCTTCAAGTTAAGGTAAGCAAAATGCTTACTAAATCGCTCCGAGAAAATTTACGGAAAATGTTAAGGTGACTAGCCGCAACTCTCAAGTTAAGGTTACCTTAAAAGTTAGTGAATAGACCCCCAGGTCATAACATAGTAAAAACTTATTTTTGAAACAATGTTATTAGCAAACAATCTAAAGTTAATTGAGAATTATGTGTTTTCTACTGTGGATTCATAGCTTAGTTGGCATGTACCCATAGCAGTTGTTACAAACGTTGCTATAAATGTATTCTTTATATTTTTAACTGTAACTTTAACATGTTTTCCGCAATATTCGTAGCAAATTCGTTGCGACATTACTAGAAATAGTGTACCACAGTGTAATGATTTACAAAAGTAAAGTAAAAAAAAAAAAAAAGAGACAAATTTTGAAAATCATCACTAGTGAATACATTTAAAGCACTGTACTTATTTTGTTGATACCATTTTTTTTGCTGTAAGAATTTAAGCCAATGGTGTCTATTCAGGGGGATTTGCATTGAAATATCTTTTGTGTACATCATAACAAATTCATAATAGTAAATAATTAAATTTATCATAAATTCTGTACAGGTTAACACAGAGAGAAGTATGTTGTGGTCGGCTAGCCTATCTATCCCACGTAAGACTGAAATATTCTCAAACTTCTACTTGGCACAAAACGAAAACCCATTCACGGAATTCTTCAAAAATGGTATCAAAATTTAGTATAGAGTTTCCTCTATATTTCATCTGCTTATATCTCCCATCTATCTCCAAAAACAAAAAAGGTCCTCGCTTACTATATTTTGCCCTGTATTTTCTTCTTCTCGGTAGCGAACAGGGCGATCTTGAAAATCTTTTTAAAATATTAGCTAATGGACATAGAGAAATTTAACATGCGGCATCATTGGCAGGATAGTTCATACATATACTGTAAAAAAATTTTAAGTCAATAGATTGAATAGTTTTCGAATTCTGACGTGTTTAGTATTAAAGTTCTTTAGCCGCGCGAGCTATTTACTTGCTGCGAACGTCTCGGCATCCTCCTAGCTACGTCAGTCTTAATAATAATATTAATATTAATCTCTTATCCTCTTGTCTCCTATTATTGGAACAATTCATAGCAAGAACAGTAGGTCGTACCACAAGGTTTCTTCTTCTCCATTTTTAAAAACCATGACACTATATACATAGAAAAGAGAAAGTAGGATATCCATACGTAGGATAAACAGAAGTTAAACAGTCAAAAACTAAATCGTCTGATATTCTCAAGCTATAAATTCACCGAAAAAATCAATTAGTCCGCAATAAACGAATAACAGGCTATCAACAGCTGTAGAAACAATGCACTGTAAATATGGCGTCCGACTGTAAACAAAGAAATTACGAGTTCGTGAAATCTCGAGGGATGCCACTTCTGTTATGTCTTCCTTATTCTGTGGTCATGGTAAACCCTCGAGGTCGCGGGAGGAAAACCATGACGATAGACATGCGAGGTGGGTTCTCTGTGCTAGGAAGAAAAGACAGAATTCATGCTATGTGTAACATGCATTGTTAGTTGTGTCAGGAGGCGAAAATTAAAAACGAGCATGTAGGGCTAGTGATCCAGTTGTAAAATAATAACTTAAATTAAGCTTAACTCTACTTAACTTAAGAGAAGTAACCTAAGGGTCGAAATTATAAACGACATCTTGGTAACAACCAACCTCCCTCCACCGAAATTGTGAGTTTAGCTGATTATAGAGCTCTTCCAGAGGACGGTTGGCCGCCGGTGAACAACTGTTCTCCGTGTTTTGCTGGATGAGGTCGAGAGGTCTGCCAGCATACATCTAGCCTCCCAGAGCATGAAAATGGCTACAATTCCGGCGAGGTTATTTGGCACATCGAAATAATTCTTAAATTTTATGATGAAATTGGAGAGGAAAGACCGACGAATTTACCATAAATATAAATTATAAACTTGGCAAAGCTGTTTAATTTGTATTATAAGTGCAAATTTTAAATTCGGCAGTTGGCATTGTTTGTAACCAAGGTAGTGAACCTCAAATCGAATGTACGCCTGAATTATTGATATTTTTGATTGCCGAACATCTGCTTCTGTTGTTCTTAAATTTTATTTTTACATGTATGGTTATTTTGTAGTAAATACGATTTTGAGATTCTTCCAAGAACCCTTTACATGTGTATTACCCAATAAACTAGAAGACAACAACACACTACCTGATATGCATCAAACGACAGTAATTTATAAGCATTTTTACTGCATACATGAATGAAAAATTATGAAATAATGAAACTTACATTGGTGTGAATATAGACATTTGTATGCTGGATTATCTATCCGTAATTATTCGACACCTTAGGTCTAAATTCTTTAACCAGGCTGCAATAATTTAATCAATTTTCATACACCAACTTGCTCAGAGGGGTTCGATTATTTGAATCACATGTCTTGTAAATGTAGATTAAGGGAGTTTCTAAGAAGTGTCTTCAATGATAATTCACAGCCTGACATCCTTTAAAATGTAATCAGAAGGTGACCGCTGTTTTGTGTTCAGTACATACAAAGGATTCAGGTTGTGCCCATCATACTTTTGGGTCAAGGATATGGAGCTGGAGAAGGTACAGAAAAGGGCAGTGATGGGTGATGAATAAATGGAAAGGGCTGGTGAGGAGGAAAATAACTTTAGGTCTAGCATGATGATAATGGAATTAGGATGGAAACTATTGTGGGACAGAAGGAGAGTGGAAAGCCTTTTCAGGTTGTATAGAGTGATGAATGGAAAGGGGGATGGGAAAGTTTGGCCTGCAAATTAACTAAGGGAATGTTTTAAGGTAAAAGTAGCAACAGTGAAAAAATTCAGAGGGTATGGTGGAGAACGGAGAGAGGTAGACAGGCGATACTGGTGAGAGAGTGAAATGCACTGCGAATACACGTTCTCAATTGGGCTAATGCCCAGTGAAGAGCAACTCCTCCCCATCCCTAAAGTGCCAATACTCCAGTCCCTTCCGAAACCTTGCAACCACCCTCACAGTCACCAACTCCTTCCACAGTGCATTCCACTCCCTCACTGTCCTCACCAGCTTTGACTTTGTACACCTCTCCATTCTCCTCCATACCCTCTGAATCTTCTCGGAATTGTTTCCTTTTCCTTAAAATTATGTGCTAAAGATTAAGTCACTAAGCTATTACTATTTAGGGCATAATACAATGTACTGAATAGAATGTTTATAAGGCTTCTAAAAACAAAACACGACCGCAGAACCCTATTAACAGTGTACTTGTACATACATAATGATCTTGCTCTCAGTAACTGCAGATATAAGGAGAACCTTATTTAACACCCCTGCAGCATTGAGGTGCAAAGTGGGAAAATAATTCATTGGGTCAAGGTGGATAGCACCTGTCGACTACATAGCTCATAACTTGCTATCTAGAAAGTTCGCATTTCGAAACAAATTTAATTAAACTTATGCTTCAACACAAAATATAAATTCAATAATAAACAAATAAATACGATTCAAAAAAGAAAATAAAACAATATCTGCAGGGCCTTTTCCGAAATGAAGTCCAAGAATAGAAAGTAGATATTTTTAACACAAAAAATTCAGCAAGGTTGCATTATTTTAAGGCGAAGAGCTATCCATCTCCCATCCGGCTGACGAACTGTTGGCAGACGACTATAATGAGGAAAGGGTGGATGACTGCTGGCAGTCTGCTGGCGGCTTGCTGGCTGTCGCTGGAGATCATTTATAAATTCGGCCCTCAGTTTCCCGAAAGGCGGGCATGAGTGCCCGCAGTCCCATTATAGGTGACAGGTACTTGATGCCTATATCAGGCAGTCATGGCTAGGTTGTGCAGTTCGAGAGCCCTCGCTGGGCCATACGCTCTCTGCGGTGCCATGACTGATTCCGCGATGCATTGATGGAAGATCAATGCATATCTAATTTCTTGATGCCTACCACACAATCAGTGGCAGCTGGCTATGTAGTGCAACGGTGCAATTGCACTGAGTGTATTCTCGCAAAAGATATGTTTCCATATTCGTCTGTGTGGCAACACTGTTTTTCTGCCAGGAAAAGTTTTATTGCTTATCAGATAACCCACGCTAAAGCTCTAGGGACTAGCCGCATAGGGGTTGATGTGTCGTGCAGTGCCAGGCAGTGCACAGGAAAGTGACGTCATAGCAGGTAAAAACAGCAAGGGTCACATCCCCATCCCCGCAACAGTCGCTGAAATCCGTGCAACGAAGATAACCGCCGCAACTGCCAAAACCCTCCGCAGGGGTGTTAGTCGTACCAGGATCCTGGTAGGCCTACACGTACCAGTTTTCAGGGTGCTGTACCATGTACCAGGATACTTTCGTCCTGGTACGCGAATGTACCAGGATTTCAGAATTTTACATTCAATTGTATTGAAATGTGTCATTAAACAGTATTTTCAGCAGAACCTTTTCACACAAAAATGATTTTTTTTTGTCATGACACAACTTCCTGAATTCGAGCATGAATTAGTCCTTATTGCAGGTTATTGCATCATCCAATCTTTGCCAGGAGTGCAAATTGTTGCCTGTTCGGTTTTCACAACACTCACTTCCGTTCTCTTTAGCTAGCATCTAGCAACTGAGGTAGATGAGAACCTCTGATTTTTTGTTAACTAAATACTTAAGACATGTTTTAGTACTTCTTATCTTATTTTTTCATGCTTGTAAGCATTTGCGAATGGTTTTGCACCCTTGACCCTCCGAAAACAACCGAACCAAGCAGGGTAGAAAGTTTTTAGGTTGCTTGACAGTGACCAGTTTCCGGACAACTTCCACTATGTTCACTATGTGTATTATCAGGGTTTCGCATGAATTAGACATGTGAAAAGCTTTTTTTTTTTATTGTGTAATGAATTCAGTGGGTGCGCTGTTGGATTCGCTGTTCGTACGGAAATCATTTGCAGATAAACTTGAATTCAAGAAGTTAGGTCGGCCAGTTTCTGAACTTAATAATACGACAAGCTACAAAAATAAGTAAGGCGAATTTAAACGATACATCAATTAGAAGATTTACGACGAAACTTCATGGATTTGCTGGTGTCCGATAAGAAATGCACTTTTATCTTTTCCGTGTGTATTGTTCCGTGGAGAGTCCTCCTGGAGTACGAAAGGTGTTAAAGACTTAGGACACTTAAAATAATACATTGAAAGAAATTCTGAAAACAAAACACGTATCGCAAATTTACTTAGGCCCATAATTATAAACGTCTTTCGAAGTACAACCAAACTACCTCCACCCTAATCTGGAGTTTTGCACATTATAGACCTCTTTCAGAGAGCTGCGGATAGCCGGCGAACAACCATTCGCCACCAAGTTTCCACTTTTTGGGAGATTGCAGGTGAATGGCGGCCAGACCTCATTCGGCGAATCACCAGCTGTTCTGTAGAGGCCAGTTATGAAAAATGGCGAGGTTTTTTTTTAACGAATTCATGCAGCACATGGATGAAGTTGTCCAACTATTATGAATAAATAGATGACCAAAGACATGCGCGACTACCCAGGGGCATGCAAGATCCCTTTTCAACTGCAGTACATGTATACGCGATACATCGCAAGCATTACATTCTGCAGTGATTTTCTTCCACATTTCCTTTTGTTGTAGTTGGTCACGGAGTCAGTTTTATTATTTGTAGTTATGTTTTTGTATTTTTTGTCAGGTCAAAAAAAATGGCTTTTTCTTTTGGAGTGTATCGCACTGTTGAATTTTTACCTCCCACAGTCAAACTTTTCTGCGGCTTCCTTCAATCACTTCGAATATCTCACATGTGTCCCACTACAAAGACAACAAAATTGTTTACAGACAAGGAAAATAAAATCGAAACTATTTTATTTTTAATGTTAGGTGTGTTCATAACAGTGGTCATTGAGCACTTGAGTCTATGTTGGCTGCTAAAAATGAGGCTGGGTTGCCAAATTTTATGAAGGAGAACCATCCAACTCCCTTTCAGCTGGCGATCTCCTGGCGATCCATCGGCAGACAACTATAGTATAGGAAGGATGGAAGACAGCCATCGAACTGCTGCGCGAATAAAGGCCAGGATCTTGCCAGCAAGCCTTCGGAGGACGTTTATAACTACAGCCCTTAATCTTGCAGATATTGGCACGGTCAACACAGCAACTCAGCTTGATACCACTTACTGTTTACCGATACAATATCATAATGAACAGTTAGAAAAAAACTGTTATGTTTTATCACAGATTATCGATTATATTCAATATTACGATGCTTTTGAACTGGCGGAAAATTTAGAGGTCTAATTTTATATCGATTAAATTTTAACAAATGCTGAATTAAAATATTTTTAAGTTAAGCTCTTAATAAGAGTGAATATATACCAAATAATTACAGTTACATAAAACATACAACTTGTTACTGTTCCTCTAAACTGCAATGAAAATATCTAAGTCGCATAAATAACCTGATTTAAATGTGGACAGACTATGCAAATTTTTTCATTGAATATTTGCGTTTGAGGTTATATTGCAGTACATTAGTCCAATAAATTATAAAACAACTGATGTTTCAATTTAATCACGCAGAATATACTCGAGTTTTCAAAATTATTTCTATATCATGGCAAAAGTTTATGGAATTTAATTTAATTTTATATTTTCGCATCATAAATAAAAAAATTGTTAGTTCAACAGAAAATTATTTTACTGCGAAATATACTTAAAAACCACTATTTTTATTTTAAAACTAAAAATTTCCTTTACAGTTTCTAATTAGCCTATGCTTTTAGCTTAGGAAACGGTGGAGCGTACACTGTACTGTGTATTTACGCAGGTGTTAAACACTTTTACGTTTATGTCAGAGAAAGGAAATTATTTTATTCCTACAAGGAAATTCATTGGTACAGGTCGCGACTGTCAAGCAATCAGGTTGCTTGCTTTCCATCATGACGATCCTTCTAGAATCCTAGTGGGGTCGCCCCTGATTTTCTCATGTGGAACTCTTACCGGAGTGACGGACTATGTTGCGCGGGGTCGGTGATTTTTCTCGGGGATATTTTGCATACCCCATGCTTGTATTCTGTCACTGCTCAGTACTCACATCATTGGGGCCTTCCACCATGTTTAAGTACCATAGCTGCTATAAAAACTGTGTAGTATGTAAGTGTAGTTGTAAGAGATTTATCAATAATAGTTTTCAGTCTTTATCGTTCAAGGGCATTTTTCTGCCAGTAAATTTCTGCCGAGTAGTTATGAAAGTCATTTAATTATAGCTTTGTGACAAATAAGTGACAATTTTTATGTAATTTTATTTACCTATAAAAATATTACAAATTTTGAAAGCAAAACATTAATATTTTAAATTCGGAAACTCCTTAAGTAGCATCATTTTGCACCTTAAAATTAAAATTTTCCCGGGGGAGGACATCCGCAACCCCCTCCCCCCACTTTTGGCTTGGGTATGGGTATTTAAACATTATAAGGCATTAATTAGTGTTGCACTGAGCTGACTGGAGGCACCGACCACCACTGCATGCAGTCATGGCTGAGTTGAGCAGGACGAGAGCCTTCGTTGGGCCATGCACTCTCTGTGGTGCCATGACTGATTCCGCGATGCATTGATAGAAGGTCAGTGCATATCTAATTACGCGCAGCCATGGCTCGGTTGTGCAGTACCAGAGTCCTCGCTGGGCCATACGCTCTCTCCAATATCCTATGGCTGATACCACGATGCGTTAACATACTTAAGCCATTCGCAGTTCTCGCTTAGGCAAATTGACGAATTTGTCTTGATTCCCAGGTTTGTTCGACTTATTCTTGGAATCGACTTCTTCTCCAGCCTGGTGATCTTCATTTGAGGAGCTTACGATGGCTATTCGCACAAGATGTATTTCGGCATTTTGTGCATCATGCGCACCGCTGTGTTATAGTTCCCTAGTGCGAGCACTAGGGGATTAGTGGACTTGGCCGCAGCTTTGTAGAAGTTGCGAGTCAAGTGCTGGGTATTGTCTGTGAGCCAGGGATATTTCAGCTCATTGTAGAAGACTGCATTGGGAGTATATCTTGGTGCTCCTGCGGCCCTTCTGAGGGCTTTGTTTTGGAGCACTGTTAGTGGATGCATGTGACACTTTGCAGCATATCCCCAGGCTAGGGCTGCATATGTCAGTATAGGTCTAACTAGTGCTAAGTACAATCTGATTCCAGATTTAGTGCTCAGATTGTGGCCGTTATTGAGGAGAGGGTATAGCTGGGCTAGGTGGGCATTTGCCTGACGTAGCTTAGCATTGGTGTGAACCTTCCAGGTTAGTTTGGAGTCTAGCATGACTCCAAGATAGTTAACCTTTGGTTGATATTCGATTGATGCACCAAACAGGGAGGTCTGGAGAAGAGCTCGAGGAATTTGTCTTTGGGCAAAGACAACTGCTTATGGTGTGTATGTCAGCTATGTATCTGTTAAACAATACTGGACCGACAATGGAGCCCTGAGGCAATCCTGCTCTAATAGGGTAAAGATCTGACCTTGCTCCAGGTAGCGTAACAGAAAGTTGTGTTCGCTTAAGTAGCTATGAACTAATTTTGTATAGCTGTCTGGAATGCCCACTCTGTGCATTTTATACACTAGTCCAGCATGCCATATTCTGTCGAATGATTTCTCTATGTCGAGGAATACAGAGACAGTGTACCTGCATTGATTGAAGCCTTGCGTTATATGCTCTACAATACGAACAAACTGTTGTGTTGTAGAGTGACTGCATCTGAAGCCAAATTGCTCATTTGGCAGGATGCTATTCTGTCCAAGGTGTATCTGAATGTTGCTGAGCAGGATGCGCCCGGCAAGTTTCTACAGGGAACTTAGTAGGCCAATTGGCCTATAGTTCTGGGGGAGAGTGGCATCCTTCCCCGATTTGGGAAAGAGAATGACATGTGCACACTACTGTTAGTCAGGGAAGTGATTAGTGCGCATTATGCCATTGATGCACTCAGCAATAGCATCTAGGGTCGACTGGGGCAGCTTCTTTAGGACAAAGGTCTGAATGCCGTCATATCCAGGTGCTTTCCGCGGTGTCAGTCTGTGGACAATGCATATAATTTTTTGTCCCATTGGTCAACACAGGCATTGTTCTAGGAACCTCGGCCATGAGTGCAGCTACTCTCTCCTCAATGTTCCTGGTGTGATCAGGGTCTGAGGGATCTTGGTTGGGCTGGAATGCAGCTGCTAGTATGTCTGCTAGCAGTGTTGCCTTTTTCTGGGGTGAATAGACCTTGCTATCAGGGCCCTTAAGGAGGGGGCATGTCGAGAGGTTTATTTAACAAGCAACATGTCATTCACCATAGGCTGTTGTCCTCTGTACTGAGGGCAGAAACTTTGTCTTGCCAATCTGCACACCTACCATTGAATATTTTATTCTTTATCTGCTCCTGTAGCCTTCGGAAGCAGTCCTTATGATGAAGGGACCCTGTCCGTTGCCAGTGCCGGCAGGCATTGTTGCCGGCTGTAATTAAGTCACGAATATGTTGTGGCAGTGTTCGTGTCTTGGATTCATTTGTCTTTCTTGGGATATACCTATCAATTGTAGTCTTTATTGTGCTAGTGAGTGTAGGAATGCACTCATCAACCTTCTCAGGAGTATCGATATGCTCTGGAGTGTTCAGCTTCCATTCCATGTAGCCTTGCAAGGCGGGCCAGTTTGTTTAGAGTACTGGAGAGTAGTGCACATTTGATTGGTGACTGCTCTCTCGAATTCTCTATTAGCAGGAGGATGTAAGCTCATGTCCCAAATAACACAGCAACGTTGTAGCAACGTTGTCACAACATTACCATTAAAAATTTCAACGTTGCCACAACATTGAAGTTACGTTGATACAATGTTGCCGCAACGTTGCTACAACGTCCAAATGTCATCTTTGTGAAACGTTGATTATGAAATGTTGCTGCAACATTATATTTTAATACTTTGAGCAACTTCAATATTGCAATGTATCTTGAAATAAACATTCTGGCATTACTTCCAAACAAGTGTTTCAAAGAAAACACAACACACACACTCGCATGGTAGTTGAGTGTCCAACTTATGTTATACATTACATATCAGGGCTGATATATTAATCACACCAATTCACTAAATACGAAGAACACAAAGTTTTAAGTATTAACCAATAAATATTAATAATAAAAACAAATATGTGTTTTAAAACAGTACATTACCATAGATGAATACTATCAACATTGTAGCAAAATGAAGGCTGTGATTATGGTTACTATGGAAACGTTACGACGTTGTTGATAGTTACGTTGCCAACGTCAACAATGCAACGTTGTGTCAACGTTTCTGCAACCAGATGTGTTATGTGGGGTAGTACTTTCAGTTCATACACAAAGCTAATTTTTTTATAAATAGTTATATCTAGTGTGTCAGGTTCAGATTGCTTCCTGTTGCCTACATCATCAGGATACCAGGTGGGGTTGTCTGGCGCACACACATAAAGTCATGGCGCAACTGGTGGGTAGTATACAGCCTATAGCCATTAGTAGTGGTTACTCTTGAGTACCGGGTATAACTTTCTTTTATAGATTACTAGCTTCTACCCGTGGCTTTGCTCGTGCATAATTTGGCCTTCGAAAAGAAGCCACATTTGAAACAATACTGAAGTTGACGTAGTACTCCTCGGTTCGGGCTTGCGACCTCACCGTCACACTTGTGTTGACAACTTCTATAAGTCGGGCCTTCGTTCCTATAGTATGTCTCGGTTTGGGCCTTTGGCCTTCTTTATGTTTCTGGGACCTGCGGCCCCCCTGATTGCTGCGTCATCTAGTGGAGTTATCGAGGAATAGATATTGTGAAAATATTATCTGTGTTCAAATATCTATAGACGATTAGATAAACTTGGTAGGTAAAATCCTAATGGGAAGCACTGGTCACGTGACTGGATCTACCCAGTAATTGGATGTTTAACGAGTGGTCGTAAATCTAAAGAGTATCTAGGCAGCCTTAAAAAAAAAATATGGCAAAATCTGCAGAAGCTGTAATTTCAGTTGCCAATATCGCAGACCTAGACCAGGTTAATACAGTGCAGAATATCCTTTAGTGCTGGCATAGTATATGTATGTGGCATTAAAAATGTGTAGGCCTATTAGTAACGATAATTTATTCAATGCCTGAATTATGTACTCTGGCGACATTCTAGACTTTTTGCTCAACAAAAATACTACGATCCGACATTGTATTTTCCGTGAACATGCATTCAAACCGCCTTCTATGGCCGCGTTCCGTTACTGCTGATTTCACTGATTCAGTAATCTCAGTAACGTCAGCAGCAGTTCCGGAACTGCTGAGATCACTACCAGTTGTTTTCGCGGGCTTTCGTGTAGACACCCTGTGCGAGGCTAGGCGATTACTGAGATTACTGGAGCTGCAGAGGTTGTGTAGTGTCAGTAAAATAAGTGATGGTGGGAGTTTTAAAAATGAGTGTAGAACTTATGGATGTTCCGAAGGTTAGGTAATACAATTACAGGATTTTTGTGACTGTGGGACATGCACAACAATCTAACTAAAGTAATACAAGGTCAATATAACTGTATGTATGTGTATTTAAGTATATATACTTATTAGTAGAAGAGGTTAGAATGACCATACACTCGTTAACTACCAGCGTTTTTGGGTATAACATGATTTATTACATTGTGTTTCAAGCCAAATTGGTTCTGTTATCAATTGATTCAATTTGTTGTTTATATTTAAAACCTCTTTTATTACTGTATTGCCGATCGTTCCGAAACTATTCTCATTTAGATTTAGATTTAGTTTATTGCATCCTTAGATCTTTTTTGTGTACATTTTTGCACAAAGATATCGGACAAGTCATATTTACAATATACAAACAAATGAATAAATTACTTAAGTTATACATTAAAAATTATACACTAAAAGAGCGGAATTCAAACATTTCTTGTCACTGAGACAAACCACGATTTCCACTAACACAGAAAATGTCCCGCTACTGCTGGCAGTAAACTCAGTAATCTCAGTGATTTCAGCAGTAACGGAAAGCGGCCTATGTATGTTGGGGAAGGGGAGTCAGTTTGTTTATTTTTACAGGCGCTTTCCCTTGTGTCGTCCACTGCATGCTATCTACCATGCTCCCGAGCAGGGTAGATCTGGGTAGATCTATATGTATCCGGTGACGGGATCGAGTTGAACATTTTGAGATATTGAGGGCCGATTGCTCTTGATCGTATGACATTATCAGATATCATTAAAATAGGTCCAGCCATTCTTGAGTTATGAATAGTGTAACTAAACCGAGTATAGAGACATTTAGATTTATTGTTCAGTTGAGCGAACAATAGGCGTATTTTAGCGGTTGAATTGGTCACAAGCTGTTAGCAAGCGTTTGCCGAATCTGTTTGCATTTACAATAAATCGCTAAAATGCAATATTCAGTGAACATAAATGGCTACCACCATGGAGTTACGAAATTGTGTACTTGCTATTGCCTTATCAGGAATAGAATTGGACTGTATAAAGGAAAATACTTCTTCACGAATATGTTTATTGGAAATTAGGCAGCTTTCACTATTTGTTTTACATGTACAACATAATAAATTGTAGGAATAAATTTAATTATGCACCTGCATATGATGAAAAAATAATATTGCATCATTTTATTTTAAAATAACTTTTCGTCCATATTTCTCATAAATGTAGTTTGTTTTGATATCAGATTTGTTCGAAACAAAACAGGAAATAAAAGTAAATGTAAACATCCTGTGAAGAAACCCTGTAACCGTCCTGCCAGAAACGTCAAACGCCCCCAGCCTGTTCACAGGTACCGCTACCAATTCAACCGCTATAATACGCCTAATGCATGGGATCTTAACTGCATAGCTAAACAGAGTTAGTTATTGGATTTATTTACATGACAAAAGCAAAAATCTCTTAAACGCAGTTAAATATAGAGCAAAACAACTTCGTTTAGTTAAACTGAGTTAAATTAAACAGTTGTAAATAAAACCGGCCCTAAAAGACATTAACAGCAACTTGATAGTTAAAGTGATTGTTAAAAGCAAACAGGGACTTTAACAAGGAACAGACGGCTTGGCCCGGAGCATTCGCACATTGAATCATGGGTAGAATCAGCTGTCAAAGTACAAACAAACGCGACAGACTGCTGCGTTTGAATGGGCGGACGATTTATTTTCTTTAAATAGTCAGAAAATAACTTATATAAATCATGGATTCGGCGGTGTTTGATAAGTCTCAGACCAAACAATGTTCATGGAGCCTTGTTTGTCTGTATAAATGTAGACGATCTGTTAGTTGGAGGGTTGAGACGATGGCTCATGTACTGTGGCTTGCTATGGGAGGGTAGCAAAACCGAATTTTTTAAAAAGGACAAATACAAAAAAAATATGTGTGCATGTATGTGATATTAAAACAATACCTACAGTACCTATTTCATCTAGGCAATGCTGCTGTGGAATATCAGGGCCTGCTGAAATCGTGGACAATAGTCAGAATATTTAAAATGTTGGAACTTTCAGTGGTTGTGAGTGGTCAATGTTATTTGTCAGGTTTTGTAGGGCTAAGTAGTTAATTATTTAATTTCTTTCATCTTGCAGACTATTTGGGTGTATCTTTATTTTTCACATAGTTTATTAAAATTAATAATGCCCTACTTTATACCTTCCGAGTCGAAATTCGGAATTACGAGTGCACTTTTTTTAATGCTTGTCTTCTAAGAAGGTCGAATGGGTTGAAGTTAGCTACTGTAACTTTATTGCAGTGTTCACAGACACTATCCTGAAAGGGAATGGTCAAAAAGTGAATGCTTTAGTTACAGGCCCAAACATTTTAGCAGCCGTCTGGGGCTGTGATCTAGTCCTCGGCTCAAATTATGGATAGCGACCACGAGTGACTAGACTCTTTACAGGGATATTCGGAGTAAAACGAAATAATATCCTTCATATATTTCTATTAGCGATACCTAAACTCGCTATTGCAAGTACCGTACATGCATTTTTGTACTATTTATACAAT